>AJMS01010349.1:0-29885 GCA_000263175.2 Phaeosphaeriaceae sp. UM 1110
GTGAATGTTAGCAATGCTATGCGTACGAGGTTCAGTCAGCATGTGGTTGGACATGTCAATGACAATGGATGGTAATGCCTTACCGCACTGCTACACCCACATACATAAATGCGGTATCCCGGCGATTGATCTCGATCAAATAGAAGGCCATCAACGTCAGGACGGGGACATCGTCTAAAGAGAAGCGCACGGTATCGAAAGGATTTCCGATGAGCACACGTGCGCGTTTGAAGTACTGTGCCCCTGAGTGCTCGTCCGATAATCGCAGAGAGGGTTGGTCTATGCACGAAACAAGAGCAAAGATGACATGGTAATAAGCTAGGTCATCGCGCCTAGGGTCAATTGTCATGGCGCGCAGCGAGGCGGATCTCATTCTCGGTGAAGGCAGAGACACAAGATCCCCCCACCTGAAGGGTCAATCAGCAACACAACAATCACCACGCAGCAGCTATGCGTCATGCTCACCAGTAAATGCCACCAGAAGGAACGTTACCGTCGCCATCTTGCAGATAGTAACGCATTACAGCAAGCATGCGGGCTGCATCGGCATCGTCTGGCATCCATACCGGGTCGACTACAAGACACCACACAGGTCAATATACAGCATAAGAACAGGGTATGGTGCCTTGACCTCACCTTCTGGGTCGGGAAGGGGCCGGGAATCGAAGGTCTGATATTGACCGATGGTGTTGCAGAAGTTAGATCCGGCAGCAGTGCGATCGGCGTAGAGGTTTATTGGAACCAGGGTAACCATGAAATGCTTGAGTTGATCGAGAAAGGTGGCTCCTGAGGTTTCGCCCAGGTACCGATGGAAGCCATCAGGGTCGCGTAGCATGCGACCGTTGATGTCATCAGCAGCATCTGGACCCTGAGTTGGGGAGAGCGTGGGACAGTGGCTGCGGACTCTTGAGCCGGAGGCTTCTGTGGGGGCTTCTTGGGGGGACAATGATTGGACGGTTCTTTCGAGCTCAGCACATCGACTTCGCAGACGGTCAACTTCACTCTTCAGAGCGCCTTTGTCCGACTCTGGTGCGGGGTATTCGCCTGGCAGATGTTAAGAGAGGGGAGTCAAGAGAGGGCTTGGGCGGGCAGCGGGCTCGCCGATACCAGACGCCGACCGCGTAGAAGAGAAAAGAAAAGAGCCGTACATTGGCGAGAGGTCCTACGACAGCGCTGGCAGGGCTGCTCGCCTGAGCATCGCACGCGGCGCACATTGCACGCATTGCATCTGCACTAGGACGTCAGCGAGGAGTTGCACACGGAGAGACAGCTGGATTGTGTCGTGTTGGACGCGTGAGGGGGGCGGTGCGCGACTGCATCGTTGGAGTGGTTCCATGTGCGCAGCAGGGCGTTCCAAGATACAACCACCATGCTCTGCTGCGTGGACACGATTGGGCTCGGTGAATGTCGCCACCCTCTCAGAGCAGACACGGTCGGTCCGAATGGCGCGTCGACAGGATTGAGATGTTGTTTTGCGCCGTGGGTAGGTGGATTTGGTAGTGTATTACTCACGCTCTAACCACGCGCTTTCGCTCCTCCGGCGCTACCTTGACTCGCCTCGGGTTCACGGGTAGTCTCACACGCTGCGGCTCGACAGCGGCACCGTCTGATGTCGAGTCCACGTTGACCGGCATCGTGCACAGGTGATGCAACTGACGTCGTCGAGCAGGTCAAAGTGGTGATGGGGGGAGGGCAGAAGATGTGGTTGCGCGACGCCAAGAGCGCCATGACGCGAGGAGTCCCTTTTCGTCGCATATGCCATTTACATGTGTTTGACATTCGACTTCTCGAATACACAAAGTCGAGCGCGTCATTAGGCATACTCGACGCCTCTTCGCTGCGACATGGAGCATAAAAGAGCAGCTCAGTCAGGGCTCAATGGCACCAGAGCAGAACAGCAACAGCAACACCCATCATGGGGAGCATCGCCACAGAGCCAGAGATGCCCCGTCATCAACTTCGAGGAAGCAATGGCGAGAGAGACTTTTCCAAGCCCTTCCTCTTCGACCTCAACACTCGCAAACCCGACAAGACGATTGACATTGGGGGGCACGGGTTGTCACTTTCCTTGGACGCGCTGGGCCGGGTTTGATGTTCCCTTTGCGCTGGGAGCCAGCATGCTGATCCCCACAAGGTATTACAAGCGAGCACATACCATCCAGAGAGTGGTGTCATTATGGCAAACAGCTTCGAGCAATTCGACGGGGCGAGGTACTACGACGTCCCCTACGTGCGCTCTTATAGGACACGCATGCTGGACTCTATCAAGCATGACCGTCCGGGATTTGGTCTAGACTTTGGGATCTACGCCCATCTTGTCTCCATCCGGATCGTCGAGACGAACGTCGCATTGTACCACCTCACTCTCGCCAATAATGTCGATTTAAAGGTCCTTGTCATTGTCGTCCCACACGCCCCGCAGACCTTCATTCAGATCGCTACAGCCACCAATTCCCGCGGAGAGTACAACCTCGTTCCATACACATTGAGTCTTGGCCTAAGCATCAATCGAGCAAGCTACGGCCAGTTGACCGAAGGTGGGCCTATTCCATTGCCTGCGAGCCGGAATGTCCTCGACACAATTGACCCGAATACCCTTCGTGTTTACAACCCCAACCTGATAGCTCAATGTGTGACACGGCTTGATATCAATGGCAAGCCTGTTGAGCTCTGCGGTGTCCAGCAGCAGCAAGTATCCAACGCTACGTTGTGTGCATCAGTCAAGGGCCGAGTCTCCATCCCTCCTGGAGAGTCGGCCACTTTCTGTGCCAGCTTTTGCTTATTACCTGATACGGAACGCCATGACCACATCCTTCCTCCTCCGCATGAAACTTTGTTCCATGATCTTCCACGAAGTCTCAACCCTAGTTGGAAGAACGATCACCTTCAGACGACTTATGTGCTGCGTAGGAACGTCGAGTACATATTAGGGAATTGTGTTCTGCCAGTGTCGGATTCGGTCGCGGTAGTAGTCACCGACCACGTTGCGCTGCCGCTTGGCTGGAATAGGGATAATTAGTGGGCTCATTCCATGCTGTACAATATTACCCCACACTAACCGTGACAGTTGGCAGATCCGGCTTCTTCTTGAGACGTATGCAAATGTTCAGGACCTTGTCCAGCCTCCCTTCGCCAATGAGGTCAAGGATATGATCAAGTTCACTGTGCAGGGCCACCTCAACTGGGTTTTTGCCTGGGCAGAACGGCCTCACGGGTTTTGGCATAGGTCATACCTGGCCAATGGGAAACCCAAAGATCGCTCGATATTCCAGCTCGACCAACAGTGTTATCCTTTGCTTGAGCTCTGCGACTTCCTGGATTACTTTCCTAAAGAGTTGGACTTCACCGAGAAGCTCTTGCGCTCAGAGGTCATTGGTGAGATCCTGGCTGTACTTGTTTCCAAGCAGGAACCGAGTACGCAACTCTGGCCTACTGATGAGACTCCCGGTGATGACGCAGTCATCTATCCCCACCATTTCTCCAGTCATGTGCTGCTGTGGAGGACATTTACACGGCTGCACGAGTTGCATGTTCGCTTAGGTCAAGGATCGACTGATCACGCTCGATGGCTTTCCGAGACGGCAGAACAAGTAAGAAATCGCACGATGAGAGCATTCACTGCACACCACCCATGCTATGGACCCGTCTTTGCATACTTGACGAACGGATGTGGGAGATCTACTTTTTATCACGATGCAAACGACATTCCGACTGCACTTGCGAAGGAGTGGGGTTTTGTGACAACGCCCGATGAAATCTCGATGTGGAAGGGCACAATGGAGTTCGGATTCTCTTCCGCCAATGAACATGGTTTTTGCAACGACATTCCGTATGGCGGGCTTGGTAGCGTGCACTCTCCCGGGGCTTGGACGCTAGGCTATTTTCAGGAGCTGTTTTACGCTACGTCCACCAACAACGTGCAGGTCATGCAGCGCACATGGAAGAAAATAGCAGCAGCCATGCAGTGGGACGGCACCTTCCCGGAAGCTGTTGACGCGAAATCGGCCGAATGTACCAGCAAAGCTTGGTTCAGCTGGCCAGGCGCAATGATTGGAGCATTGCTGATCCGCATGAAGAAGAACGGCCAAGAGAAGGTGTTACTACAGTAAGCAGGCATTTGGGGAGACTTTCGGAACATCTCTCGAGGATGCTATCACAATCTCTTGCCTTGGGACACACTTGGTTTTCCAACATCATTCATTTTAGCAGTCGCCAGGCGACGATTTTTTCGGTTAATTCTACACACGTTACCACATGGCCTAAGCCCATCAGACCTCCTCGAGTACACTACGTGTATACACGGCAAGACTGTCTAATGAGCCCGAGGTTGGTCGATTTTTACTTGTCCCTTTGGTCGCGCAGTTGCATCGAAGGCTGGACTAGTTCCACGGAGTCACCGACCAAATTATCATCGGATCATGTTCGATCTTCCATTGCATCTACATACACACATACATGGGCTGGTAAAGAAGAACACATAGACGCCACAGTACACGAGATGGCTGATTTTCATGACAAATACACATTACTATCAACAGCGCTTGAGTGCTGGTACTACAAGGATATCGTGGTGATGTCGGAACCATCGCTCCGCTCGACGCTAAATGAACAGTCTAGGAAAGCAACAATAGGGTCAGCTAATCGAGGCAGCTCTCAAGCACTCATGGATCAGCCATGACACTTTCTTCAATTTCCATCTTCCAGCTCAAATCCCATGACAGATCTTACAGTCGTTTGGACGAGGAACTTGACCTGGCTGCCGTCCATTCGTCCATTTCCAACTCCTTCCCCACCCACCCATTTTATCCCGACAATCTTGCCCGCGCCTTCACCTTTGACGTCTATGACGACGAAAAGCTCTGCGACTTTAGTTCCAGTAATGCTTCGATGGAAATGCACCTTCAGCTTTCCCATCGGGTCGGGGCCCTCGCTGTATATGAACCATTTATCGCTCGTCTCGAATGGCATGAAACCGAGATAAAGGGCATGAACTTGCGCGGGTGGGAGGTAGACGTCCCACGGAGAAACTTTGACCTTGCCGTGCGCAGAAGGGGGAAACGGCTTGGTGGGTATGGCGCCTGCAGGGACTCGGCCAAAATCTGCTGATGAGCTGCTGGAGCTCGATTCGCGACGGGCGCGTCTGCGGACGAGAGTTGGGATCTCGATGCGGTGCGCGTATGAATATGTAAGATCTTTGCGATAGGCCTTGTCCTTGGTGAGATGTGGCGAGGGCGGCCTGGGAAAGTCGAGTAAGCTCTCATCATTGGAGGAAATGGAGCTTCCCGAGCTTAGGGATGGGGTAACCGATGGCGTAGGTGACGATAATGGCCCTGGCAAATCCAATCGAAGACGAGATGGCGGTCGGACAGCATCATTGTATGCCACGTCGTTGTCGACAGGGTTGCGATGCTTGTCGTCGGGTCTCCGGGAGAAGCGACGGAATAGGGAGAGCTTCTTGTGAGCTGGTTGGGAAGTGTCGATCGTAAGCATCGTGAGGTTTTGTACGCTCTCAGTAGCTTAGTTGCCAATGTTGCACAGAAGCAATACTTCGTATAAAGTCAGGCGGTGAGCAGGGTGAAGTGGAGGTCAAGAAAAGAAATTATCGAGTCGCCCGCGATGCTCAGCCTTTGTTACGATGAGGGGTTCGGAATGCTTTTAGGGAATCTCGACTCAGCCTCGATGACATATGGCGTTCACGGGCTGTCTTTGTATCTAGCTAGCTTGCGGAGGAACATACCCTAAAGACAGCCAAGCGATGCACAACTGCGATTGCGATGGCACGGCTGACAACCTAACAGATACCCCTCCACTCTACACGACATCATAGGAAGCTCAATCGTTGGGCGCGGTTCATCATGTGGAACAGGGTGTAGGTAAGCGCGTCATGGCGCAGAGAGATCTACATGTTGATCACCCAAACCATTGTACCGCAACAGTGGGTCGCTTTCCGCGTATCCATTTCTTGCAACATTATTGCCATCACGACTTTTCACAACCCCCATCCGACGCTCTTCAGATTTGTGTGCGTTGCTGCTTCGCGGCTTCAATCAGTGAGCTGAATGAGGGGTTCTGGCCGCCTTGTTAAGACGCTTGTCGCGCACGCCGGGTGCATGCCCAGCTCGCGTGCACTTCAGCCCGGAACACCACCCAGCCGTGTGCACCAGTGACGATCCCTCGACACCCACACTACTTGAATCGAGTGGTAGGAAATCGTCTCCGAGAGCACCGAGGTTCGCCTTTTCATCGTAGCTGCCGTGTTTAGCGGCGCATCCATGATCCTTGGCGAGGGGAACTTTGTCTTTCTTTCTTCTCAAGCTCTCTCAAGCTCACTCCCCCAGTATGCCAGCCTGCTATCTAGTAGGCCTTTTAGGCAGGGCAGAAGAGCTCTGGAGACGCCACGAGGCTGCACCATGAAGCCACAGTCGTCGTGACTGTCCTATGATACCTGCTCTGAGGTATCCATCTAAGCCTACAGCGGCCACCAGCGACCTTTGTCTGAATAGTTTGACATGATGGCCATGATCAGACTCCAATCATATCTCCGAAACACCACACTTCGACATGCGCGCCTCGAAACATTAGACCTAGATGGGATAGTGTACATTAGTCCACAGGCAGCTCAAAGCGACAATCCATTGTAACAAAGGAGATCTCGAAAGGACCGCACACGAACTTTTTGAGAGTCACAATTTCTGATCTATCATGATCAGCGGTGTTTAACCCACTTCGACAATCACAAGATCGACCTGACCCTAAAACGTCCCAATGATCGGCTTCATCGCCGACAGAGCTACTTCGCGAATCTGCCCCACTCAGCCCATGCCGACGCTGGTGTAGTTCTGCGATCGAAGCGACGGCACTTGCGTAGCCTACCACCCGGGAACAACCCACCCCTCAAAGACCGGCATTATCCTCATCTCCTCCTGGCTATCATGGAAAACTGAAATCCTCGCGACACGCAAAACAGGATGCGGATCTTCTGCAGATCCGAAGCGGCTGTTCTCTCTCTTCCGCAGATCTGAGGCGGGAGTATATCTCCTAGCGAATCAACACCAGCACTTGCAGTGCTCGTCTCATCCGGCGAACCTGGGTTTTGCATACATGAGATCCTTCAAAGGACAGATTGCAACCTGACACGTCTTCTAACTAGCATTTAGTTGCGGGACCCTTTGAAATTGAACATGCGAGATAAGCTGTGCTTTGTTTGACATGCTTTGTTTTTGCGTCATCTTGCTTAGAAGTACCGTGGTAGCTCTTGTGGCTTGGTAAAGATGCTTTTCTCTATCAACCAATCGCGTTCTTGGTCGACTGTTCGTTGTCGCAATGTATGTGATTGAGCAGACTCCGCTTTGCAAACGGACGCTGAAATCCAATCAAGCAATCATGACTGTGGGTAATATCTTCCGAGCATAGTAGTTCTCTTTTCGGCCACCTTTGCCGTGCTTCAAATGGTCCTGTGGAGCTGGATACTGTTAGTCATTTTCTCCGTCCTTCTCGCTTCAGGACATAGCCGATTCACGATCAATCTGACGACGTCAAGCACAGCTGCCAAACATAGTCGATGCAACGAAATCTACATATCCGAATGCAACGTTTGACTTTTTGCAAATTTAGTGAATTTTAATTGCAGATCACTACGAAGGATGCTGGTACCTAGTGATACCAGCCGCCACCAATAACATTTCACAGTTTTGTCTGCATTGCTACCAACAGCTCCCTAATTCGTACGGAAGTTCCGTAGGCAAATACATCAGGTACCGCAGCACTATACATGAGCCGTCTTGTCTCCGTTACAGATTGTAATATGATACTCCTTGCAACGTCCGATACTACGATGGCTCTGGAGTTGCATCACGAATACCAGTGTCTCTATACGAGGGAGCTCTTCTTTGGCAATGTGTCACCGTCTTATGTACGCCTAGTATCGCACATGTGTAGCCGACAAACCAACAGACATAGTCATTTGACGTCTGAGAAGAGCACTTTAAAGTACCTCATACCTATACTTGCGTGAGTTCTGTACTGAATTAAAGCGTTGTAGTTCTTCCAGCTCAGACGTGAAACACAGTGCAGGACACGCGGTACATCACCCAGAACGAGCTTCTTCGTCGTACGCTTGCTCAACAATTACTGGCCTTCAAGTGCTTCATTGAACGAAGAGGTGAATTCATCTTCTCGCACTCTGAGCTGACGATCAATGTTGCTAATGTTGCTGTCTAGCTACCTTCTTTACAACTACGTATTCGTTCATCTTGATGACTCTTGGGGCAGCACGAATCGCTTACACTCCCACCCTACGAAGGCGAACCAACTCGTTTCCATTCCCGTATGCGTACTCCGATCCTTCTACTCGATCGCTGCCTGCACGAACGCAGCTGTCCAAGATGGCACCTCCGCCACGGGCGACATCGTTGCTGTGAAGAGAAGGATCGTCAGCTTCGCGTATCTTGTGTTTGTTCTCGAAGGACTTCCGGTAATATGCTCAAGCAGAACTTGAGCGTGGTGATTCAAGACGAAAAATGTACCTACCAGGAAGAGTCCGTGGTGCCATCGGTAGTGAGTACCGCAGTGTTGATCTGGCACTGCTGGTAGACGCCACGGCAGTCATTTGCGCCGCGGCGAGCTACAGCATCAACGCATGCGACGGCGTCCACAACCTTGAGAGAGAGGAATTGAGTCAGTAAAGCTAGCAGAACAACAAACTAAGGATGTTTAGGGTGAGGAAACATACCAGACAGTCGGTATTAGGGTACTCGTAGCACGTGGCGCGCTTCTGGATCAGACTACGGCTAGAGAACTTGGCTGACCACCTCCCGTCAGCTTGAGAAAGTATAAACATGCAGACGAACGGAAATCTTACCTGATGGCGCGCTATCAAACTGTCCGCTCTGATAAGCGCTGATGACTTCCTCAGGAGTCATGTTATCGCCCTGAGGATCCTCAAGGATACCGTCAACCCATTGAGAAAATGACGACACCGCCTTAGCAGCAGTGACAGCCTGGCCAAGAGCCAGCAGTGACGCAACGTAAGGGATGAATTTGACCATGTTGATGACTCGAGTGTTGGTAGCGATGCAGGTGAAGATTTTGCAGGTCCAGTGAGGTGTTATTTCGAAGACTGCGGTGACGGCCTCTTATTTATGCACGAAGCAAAGGGCAAAAGATGCGTTCTGTATGGTAGCCTGAACTTAGAAGGCTTACCTCGTACACCGTCACACCGCGCCCAGGCGACGTACGAAGGATGAGAACTACTTTAGGGTACGGATGGATACGGATGATGAGTGGACCGTCTCCACTCACCGACTAGCCCGCTGCAACATCAACGAACAGGCTGAGTAGTTATTGCCTGTATGGATACACATTTTGTTTTGTATCTTTTCGTGATATTGTATTCTGCTATGTTGGCCTCAAGCATCATTATAGTCAAGAAACAATTGAAAAGGGCCGTTGACTTATGGACTTAGTACACTAGCAAACATGAGGTCTTGTACTCTTATTTCTGAATCGCATCTACAAATCCTCACAGCTTTGTCGCACAAAAGTTCCACTCTAGTCGAGCCCCATCGGTCCTTCTGCTGACCAGCGTAAGAAAGCCGTACCACATAACCTAGCACAGCGCAAATCCTTCCGCATTTAGTTCTGAGAGTTTACATAACCAACGTGGCAGCCATTCATTGCTGAGCTATCGAGACTTTTGCCCCCCAGTACGTTGAAGATCCACATAAATTCTCTACAGCCTGATCCGAGATCCGAGTACGATGCATGGGTTGTGCTCTCTGCTGACTGCATTGCATTGAGAGGCTGTAGAGCGGAGGTGTGGAGACTCCCTCAGATAGCGCTGATGTTTGTTGTGAAGAAGCAATTTAGAATCGGAGGTTCAGGCGGATAAGCACCGCTAGGCAGCGGGAGTGGGAGCCGAGTATGGTAAGTATGATTTGGTAATATGCGAGAATGAAAGATAGTATGGAGAGTAGCGAGAGAGGTAGCGGTGTGGTGACATGCTGTTGCGAATGCGACGGATGTCATCGACCAGTACTGTGGGTCCAGCATGCCGAGGTCCTACTCGGGGATTTATTTTGGGTTTTTGAAAGAGATACGAAGAACGATCTCCAGTCCATTGCAGGGCCTGACGAGTGTACGAGGGAGCCGGTCTTCGGTAATGCACCTTGCCATCTGGTCTTACAGGCGCGATCACGTCAACGTGCGATGACTTGAATCGCTTTCGTTCATGGATAGCCGTGTAGCACCACATGACATTACTGATAGCGATTTTCGATAACGAAAATGTGTTGTAGTCTCCTGGCGGGCTTGTGGGACTTCAAGTGGTAGCTGATTTCGTGTGTCACTTGGTATGGCTCGAAGACTGATGCTGTTCTTGAGTGATATCAGGGGCTAATTGTATGGACAGGTAAGAACGTGAAACGCTGAAGAAATACTTGAGATGCAGTATTCCTGGATCTTAATTGCAAGATGTGTATGGCAGATCCTAGATAACAGGTCATGCCTATATACTGCTGCATCAAAGCTGCCTCACCAAGGCTCCAGCAATGATTGAAGTTTCTGGTCTACCACTTGTTGGCGCATATGAGCGAGAATAACAAGGGCAGGTAGCCCTCGACAGATCGCCTTGCTCAGGTTGATGAATGAATCATACGTCTTCTTGTTGTCCTACAATGAGTTTAAAAGCTTGTCAAAAATAGACAAATATACTTGTCGTCCATCAAGTACCTACCTTTGTAACTATCGCTAATATGGGCCAACATGCGATGGCTGTACTCGAAAGAGAAGGCTGTGGACCAGGACGGATTAGGAATAATCTTCTCGGAGCCAGTAAACAGGCGTGACAGGCTTCAGCTCAGCCTCCATTGGCAACACTCAAACAGCAACCTAGCGATGGACTGACTAGAAGGTGAGCAGAGATCCCGGACGAGATACATAGCATGGCCGACTATCGCCCTTTTGCACATCCACCACTCGATCGTTCTCTGAAACAAATTCGGCTGCTGGAAATACAGAGCGACGACCCAGAAGAGCCCGTTCGATGCATTTTAAGCACATATAACATTTTGGACGCGAGACAGTATATTGCGCTATCCTACACATGGGGCTTGGAGCTCCCACAAAGGCGGATAGAAATCAACGGTGCAGCATTTTTCATACGCCAGAACCTCCTCGACTTTCTGACCATAGCCCGTGACCGACTCTCGGGGAGTCTGTTCTGGATCGAGCAAATATGTATCGATCAAGTCGATTTTCGAGAGAGAAAACATCAGGTCTCGCTGATGAGTTCGATCTATAAGGATGCACTTTACTTTATTGCCTGGCTTGGTGTAGGCTGCGATCACAGCGACTTGGCAATCAGGTATCTCAAGAAGACTCACAGACATCCCATCTTGGCCAGATCCAGTGCTTTTGATGATAGTAGAGTATGGGATACAGCTAAAGACAAGGACACGTCGCCACAGGTGTATGACGGCCTGGTGGCCTTATTCGCGCGGCCGTACTGGAGCAGACTTTGGATCATTCAAGAAGTGGTACTCGCTCGAGAAGTTATTCTCTTTTGTGGCTCTCTAGAACTCAAGTGGCCAGAAGTTGAGCGCTTCGTCGTTGATATGCATCAAATGGGTATCACAGAAATAGTCAGCACGCATGTCACGAAGTTGTTCTACATTCACAAACCCCTGGTGTATTCTGGTATCAAACAGCAGTCCGGAACGAATGCGCGATCCTTCCTGCTGGAACCGTGGATCTCGCATGATGGAGGTTCAAGAGACTCATTCCGAGCTTCAATCTTCAGGTGTTGCGATTATGAGTGCTCTGATCCAAGGGACAAGATATACGGACTACTGGGAATCTCCAGAGGCCGTGCGAACTCTGTTGAGGCAGATTACAGCAAACCTACAGTTTCGGTCTTCTGGGATTTCTTTACAAGCCACATAGATGGGATCGAACATATACGGGATGACGGAACTGGCCATCCAGTCAAATTGCCCATCGAGGAGGTACTCGATGACTGGTGGCATTACGCTATTCGAATCATGAGCTCCATGGGCATCGACCAGCCATGGCTTCGCACTGAGGTTGTTACATTGTTGGTGAAGGTCTTCGAAGCCTTGCAACGAGACTGGTTATCCAAGGGCTTGCTTGAAATGGAGGAGCAACGAGGAATCTCGGGCTTCTTTAGTAAGAAGTTACAAAGCGGGCATACAAGAGAGCCTGAGGAGCTCAAAGAAGCTCGTGCAGGCACACAAGGCTCCAACCTTGACTTCGATCAGGATTACAATTCGATCTTCGATCAATATGTGGACCCAACCGACTATTGAATGATCTTGAAACATTGCCAACTTCCACGGCAATAGACCAGGGCACCTCAAAGACAACTTTGTAAAAAGGATTCACGCCACAACGACTCGTCAGCGATCCTTTGGAATCACGGTCATCTACGTCCCAATCGCCAGAGACCCCGGCTGACACGTCATGCTAGTATTCGAATACAACTCTCCTCTTCTCCAATCTGGATTTGTCCACGTGCTCGTCTCACACTGCAGCTCCACCGTTCCCGAAACAGCTGCCTCATAAAAAAACGTCTCTGTATCCCCTCATTAGCACATTCTCTGTCACTACGTGCTGTGGCTCTCACCCGCCGCAGCTCCAAGTACTATTGACGTGTATCAGTCGCGTACTGGATTGAAAGGCAAACGAGCTCTTCCCAGCCTCGGGAGAAAGGCACTCGAAGACCTGGAAACCATAGAATTGGCCAAAGGGCATGGAGGTCACGCCTTCGCATATGGCTGTGGAGTTTGCATCATCACGTTTGAGCCCAAAGCTGATGTTGCCGACTTTTAGGCCCGACGCCGAGGGAGTCGTATACGTGTAGTAGGATGACAAATTGATGGGCTCGAGCGTGAAGGATGGGTCGGCTGAGCAACAGTCGATGGAGTCGGCGTTGGCGATGGTGAGCAGAAGGAACAGAAGTTTCTTGGTATTCACGCGCATGGTGACCGACGTACGATAAGCTACACTTGGAAGGTTCTATCTATAGATAAAGGCTGGCACGCTTCACGGATCGAGTCCAAGTGAGTGGTATATATAGAGAAGACTCGTATCTTTGAAAAATGTGCTATGGTTAACCTGAACGTAGGTATTACCACGCCATGCCGAAAAATATCCCGTGTGGTCGCACGATTACTCGAGTTTGCTGAGATGTGCTACTAACCTTCGATGTATAAAACATGGATATCAGCCACCGAGGCACAACCAGCTTGCCTGTGAGCACGAATGCAACCCAAACGTCAAGGGCAGCGAGGCTGAGAGAAACGTAGACCACTATCTTCTTGAGGCACTCACAGACAAGACCTGATTGCTCTGCTGCTGCCACACAGACTTGTCGCTCAGTCTTTGTAAGTGATGGTCTTCGTCCTCGAGAATTCTTCCAGGCCCCACTGGCCGTTGAACCTTCCGAACCCACTAGCCTTCGCACCACCATGCGGAAGTGTCCACTCGTCGTGGACTGTCATCGCGTTGATGTGTACGGCACTGTATGATTGTCAGTCCAGCACACTTTTGCAAAGTTCTATGTCGTCATCAACCTACCCTGTTTCGATCTGCTTAGCGATTCTGAGGCCTCGAGCCAAGTTTTCTGTGAAGACTGCACCGCTGAGACCGTAGTCGGTATCATTAGCAATCTCAATTGCTTCCTCATCGCTCGAGACTTCGATGACCGAGACAGAGGGACCGAAAGATTCGGTATAGAAGAGATCCATATCCTTCTTCACACCATCGACAACGATTGGACGCATGTGAGTATTGTGTTTCTCCTCCTGCGTATGGTCTCCATAGACGACCTTTGCACCCGCTTCAACCGCCTGAGAGATGAGCCGCTTGTTGCGCTCGACGCCAACAGCGTTCACGAGTACAGGTGCCGGCTTGTCACCACCGAAGATACCTTCCACCGCACCTTTGAAGGCTTCGATGAATTGCGGCTTGATGTTCTTGTGTACCAAGATTCGTTCTGAGCTCATGCAGATCTGACCAGAGTGCAAGAAGGCTCCGAGCGCACACTGTGTTGCTGCATTCTTGAGCTCGGCATCGTCCAGAACAATGGCGCTCGCTTTACCGCCGAGTTCCATGAGGACGGGCTTCAGGTTCTTGCCCGCCTGGGATGCGATGATGCGACCGACAGCTGTGGACCCAGTGAAGTTGAGCTTCTTGATAGAAGGATCCTCAATCAATGCCGTGGTAATTTGAGCAGCATCTTCTGGGCGATGGACAATAACATTGAGCGCACCAGCAGGGAGACCAGCCTCGGCAAGCACACTTCCAATAGCCCACCAGGTACGGGGACAGAACTCGGAGCCCTTGAAAACGACGGTGTTGCCTGCAGCAAGTGGGAACAGGATGGATCGCATTCCCAGGATGTATGGCGCATTCCTACAAAAATTCTTAGTCCCTTCATGGTATTCGAGAATTTCCCTTTGAGCCTTACCAGGGCGCAATCGCCAACACGACGCCGAAAGGCTCTCGCACGATCATTGCACTTGTACCCTCTTCCTCGCAAGTCGGAATATGACCCATGACCGAGCTCAGCCTACCGGCTACATCGCGGAGCATATCAGCACACTTGGGCACGTTGAAGCCATCTGCGAACGGAGACGCAGCACCCGTCTCAACCTTCATGTACTCTGCCAATTCGGAAGCTCTCGCGTCGACGATATCTGCAGCCTTCATGAAGATTGCGCGCTTCGCGGCAGGCTTCATCTTCGACCATTTTGGGAAAGCCGCCTGCGCAGCCTTTGTCGCAGCTTTGGCGTCATCTAGAGATGCTGAAGATGATTGCCATACGTTCTCCAGCGATGTCGGCGAAGTCACCGGGAAAGTCGTCTTCGTGACGACCTCTTCGCCGTTGATAAGTAGCGGGACCGTAAAGTTCGGCTCTATCTTAGCTCCAGCCATTTCGTCCAGTTAGGTTTTCGTGGTGGTCGACGCAATTCGATGACGTCAATAGTCGTGCGCACTGAAATCTTTATTACGCTCTCTGCAGCGTTGATTGCTTTTGTTTATTGGATGGAAGAAGAATTCAGAGATGTGTCATTTAAGAGAGAGTATGGAAAATATGGGTAAACAGTGGAGTGGGTTGCGGAAAGTATCCGATCGGCTCACCTTACGGCAAATCATGCGGCTTACATGATCACGAACCAGGCCGCGGAATTACACAGTGCTGTGTACACTGAAACTGTATCACCACCGTGCGGTCGCACTTAATCTTTGGCTGACCACCTATGGACCTCGTAAGCTTAATCAGAACAGAACTGAGCTTCTTCAGCTGCCTGTCGCACAATATGTGTGGTGTCCCTTGAACCACTCCATCGCCATGACATCGTCGCCCCCGATCCGTTCATCTAAATCAATAATCTCAGTCTCGAAAACACTGCTCCGGACATCTAAAGAGCCGTATCAATCACGAAAGATGCGGGATGAACATAAGTAGTTGCAGCGAAGATGAAGGTGCGCTTAGTGGCACAGCGATGTCGTCTTAACAGAGGTCGGATCTCAGCTGGGAAAGTAGGTCTAAGTCTTCTGTACACAGCGGAGTCGCTGGGAATCGTCAATTGATATAGGTATTGACGCGACTGCCACTGGCAGAGTATATCGTTTGCGACCTATAAGACAGCTCTTGGTACCAGAGAACACCTTGAATAGAATTTTGCCATTAGAGCAATAACTACCTGGGAGTACAATGACTACTATCTGTATTACAGTGTCCTTGATCAGGAAGATTGTCGTGAATTGTATGGAGACCTCGGGACTCTGCGGATGGCAAAGCATTCAATTTGAAGGCTGTGCACATTGTGGAGCCCAGGTAAGTTTACAGCTGGATGATGCCTAGGCAGAACGCTGCACGACAAGACAACACAAGTCCCGTTCTTTACATGCCGGACTAAACCTTTGCATATTTCGACCAATCATAAGCTATGCGGACCTGACGCTCACATCGCCAAGTTATCTTATCGCCCCGACTCATCTTGGAAGTTGCGTGGTTTCCTAGTGACAATGAAAAGTGATGTCACGGCTCTTTGATTGGCGGTCGGATGATCTGCACTGCCTCAAACGACATTTTCTAACAACACTTCGACTTGCTGGAATTCCACTGCTTTTATGAATATGGCACTCGATTCCTGGCGCATCGAATTAAAGTACCGCGATCACGCAGCTCTGTAGCGGTCCTTGCCGCAGGCCAAACCTCGCGATGCCAGACGCCGTTGAGGAGCTTAGCCATCCTCGCAAAGCAAAGAATGACTTCTTCGCGTATCTCCACCGCGAGATCTTCACTTTAAATTTCTATCGGACGCATATGCTCTACTTCGTTGCGGTCATTGCAGTCTCCTCGGTCATAGTTTATGGAGCGGGTATTGCGTCTGGGCCCAAAGAATATGGAAATGCGCACCTCAGATACGTCGACGCTTTGTTTCTCTGTACAAGTGCCATGACAACTACAGGTAATACGTGCCCGTATATACATCAGCCCCACTAACTAATTCCAGGACTGAATACCGTTGACTTGGGCGACCTTTCCAGCTTTCAACAAGCAGTTCTATGCGTACTCATGATCTTAGGCAGTATCCCTTTCGTCTCAGCATGGGTAGTCTTGATCAGACGCACCATGTTCCGCAAGAAGATGGCCGAAGTAGTCAAACAATCACGTACCATGCGCCGACTCGTTGCCGACATCGAAGAAAGCCACGCACGAGACCACGAAGCAAGCACGAGCAGCAGCAGCCCTCAACCATCTGGTGGTGTCACACTGAAAGCTCGAAGAGAGCCGAGCGATCGAGGTCCTCCGCCCAAGCTGCAGCCACTCTCGAAAAGGCGAACATTCCATCATCAATCAGGATTTGGATTCGTTCCTACTCCATGGGAAACGAAATTGGCACGCAGTTTCTTCTCGCGTGTCATGAACCGGCTTACCAGCGAGTTGAAGCCCGAGAATCACGGATACTTGAGTTTTAAGCCACGGTTGGATTCAAGGGGTCGCTTCCAAGATCTCAGTGAACATGATCGTTTGGAGCTAGGTGGAGTAGAGTATCGCGCACTCCAAGCACTTCTCTTCATCCTTGTCGGCTATCAAGTCTTCTGGTACACGATTGGCACAATCTTCCTGGTACCATATGCATACCGCGGCCCTTGTAAAGCTATACTTCACGATGCGCAACCAGGACTGAACCCAGGATGGTGGGCGTTTTTCGCAACAGTCACTGAATTTGCGAATGGTGGGCTCAACGTATTGAACTCAAACTTTGTGCCGTTCAGTGGCAAGCCTTTTGTTCTGATTATTGCTGGAGCTTTAGCGTTCTTAGGACAGACGCAGTTTCCAATCTTTCTACGACTTACGATATGGATCATGAAGAAGATGTGTCCGCAAGGTTCCAGATTTCGAAACACATTGGACTTTTTATTGCAACATCCTCGACGCTGCTTCCTATATCTCTTCCCAAGCAGAGAGACATGGGTTCTGCTCTTCGTACAGATCGGCATCGATGTCACAGCATGGCTATGCTTCGAGATACTCAATATCGGCATTCCAGAGATCGAAGCTCTTCCCACCGGAACAAGAATCCTCGATGGTCTCTTCCAAGCGACTGGTCTACGCACATCGGGAGCATACATCATCTCCTTCAGCTCGCTCGCGCCAGCATGTTTGGTGGCATACTTGATCATCATGTACATCAGTTCCTATCCAATGGTCCTGACACTACGCAAGACGAACACATATGAAGAGCGGTCAATCGGCCTACAAGAACACGACAACAGTGCAGAAGGCATAGCATCACATTTACAGAAACAGCTCGCCTACGACATCTGGTTTCAATTCTTCGCTTTCTTCCTGATATGTACAATCGAGCGAGGCCACATCCGACGAGGGGATCCAGGCTTCACCGAATGGTCAGTTCTCTTCGAAGTCACATCTGCATATGGTACTGTGGGCTTGAGCACTGGTGTTCCTGGTCAAGACTACAGTCTCTCGGGCTCATTTGCCAGCCTAAGCAAAGTAGTCATGCTCTTCGTCATGGTCCGAGGCCGACATCGCGGACTACCACTTGCCATTGACAGAAGCATCTTACTGCCAGGCGAGGAGCTCATGAGACGGATGGATGCAGAGTACAGTGAACAAGGAGCATATCAACCTGGTGAGGTGGAGGAGCTGCGGGCGGACATTGAGCAGAGTGGGAAAACGCAGCCGGGTGCGAAGAAGGGTGCACAGGATCCTGAGAGAAGGCCTGAGGAAGATTCAAATTCGCATTTGGGTTAATAGAATCTTTGGCTTCGTAGTTGGAAACATCATTGTTGCATAGGTCAGGAAGGCTCACCTGCTCGCCGCTCAGAGCTACACTACTTTCCTTGATCTCCTCCACCTCACTTTCGATGCCGCACCTGCCGTCAAAGCTACATACACATGACTCCGCACATGCATATGGCGACGAGAAAAAGTCTTTCAACCCAGCCCAGTCTTGTCTAGTCTGACAAGATACACACTACTCTACACTCTCCTCGCCCTATGCATCTACCCTCGCAGCATTCCCGCCACCAAGCCTTCCAGAAGCCCACCACCCCCCACACAATGTCCGCCATATCATGGTCGACATATTACACCTTCCGTCCCTATATTCGACTCCTTTATGCCTCTCCGGCACGGCCCCTCCTCAGCTCCCGCCCATAACCGTATGACGCCACGATCCCAGAGCCTGAGGATCAGGGCGATCACAGACGCAGCGGGGGCCGTGAGGTGCTCGAGCAAGGAAGGTGAATGAATCAATCACCTGGTCCGATCACGATGCATTCAAATCTCCTGACGCCCGCAACCCTTGCATCACAGCTTCATGCGCCTTTACGCCCGGGAAGCTCAAGTGCCGCAGCGAGGCATAATGTGAGCGGCATATGGAGATTGCGAGCAAGGACAAGGGGGCGAGGAGGGCGAATAGGGCTGAGCATGGGCGAGGACGTTGGTGTGCATGAACAACGACGCGAGATGGGGAGATTAGATGATGTGTATGGGATGGTATAGCGCTTCCTCCGATGCATGCGTGTCAGATTGCTGGGAGCGGGAGATGCGCACAGGCTGTGCTGTGTGTAAGTTGACGTGATGATGTGGCGCAGGGGAGATTTGGGAGATCTTGGTGAGATGAGATGAGGTGGATCCTGAAGGAAGGTGTTGGTTTTGCCAATGGCAACGTCACATGGTACCTGGGCGAGAAAGTGTCGAGTGTGAGGAGATTGGGGATTGTGTTGGTGGCGACGTTGAATGCGTCGGTTCAGGAGGAAGACGTGGCGGACCGTTTGAGCCTGCTGAAACATGGATCGAAGCAGAGAGATTCGCTTATCGATATTCATAATTCGCCATCTGCATCCTCCGGGTTGTTGGGTCACTGTCCTCCTGTCGAGTTATTCGAATTTCTGGTGAGCTATCTTCATGGCATTTACTCCAGACCTCAGCATTCATCAAAAATCGTCATGGGCAAAGTTATCATAGCACGTGACTGGTTGATGAATCATGATGCATGTGACCAGATCTCTACCGCCTCACAACGCCCGCATCATGCTGGTGACAAATCTTCAAACATCTGCTGTCGCTGTTTCACATCTGCAAACATGCGACAGGAACTGCTCCGAGGCGTGGTGGAGTTCGCCTTGGCGCTAAGCACATGACCCCGGACCATGGTTCGACGTTTGAGCTGGCGGCTGTCAAAATCTGCTGAGAAGATGGGGTAGGCGCTATTGAATCTCCGGGTCAACCTAAACAGTTTGGTTCGTAGCGAAGCCCAGTTCATGAAGTCATGAACATCCTTCTTCGTCAAGTGAGGAAAAGACGCTTGCTGATCGTGGTTCAGCTATCGACGCCAGCCCGGATTCTGGAGGCGTTCCGGGATCATCCAATCGCTTAGCGGAGCTGTCCATAATAGGACATGAAGTTGACCTTAATGAGTAAGAACCGCGAATTCGATGAACAGGGAACATTGAACATGTGAAACAGTGCAGGTGAGTATCGAAGAACTTTTCTGGATTATTTCGTTAGACGCGGTGTGGCATCTCTATCTGGCGACAGGCTAACTCAGAGGCAAACGCTAATAATGACGTGAAAGAGGAAATTGAATTGCATCCAATATGCGTCTGGAAACACATGCGCCATACGGCCAACGACGAAAGTGCAGATTCGTGAAAGATTGCAGTAAGCGAGAGTAAGAAGTGAAGATGTTGTTAAGGCCCTTATTTCCTCTCGTCGTTGAGCAGGCTGGCAATGGGCATGTTGTCTCGGGGCGCCGAGCTCCAGGTACCGGAACGTTGTCGGCCGGTAGAGGGCACGGGCATTGGGAGCATATATGGCAGGCGCTCCGACATGGCGCTCATGTTCATTGGGTTCACGGGGCTGTAGTGCTTGGCTGGCTCACTGTGCGCGGGTGATGCGTACTGGAAGGGAGATGGCTTGAGCACTGGGTTGTGCATCATGCTGCCGTCCGGAGAAGCATCGGGAGTAGGAGGGCGGACGGCACCAGAGCCATTGCGCCAGATTTCCTCAAGCTGAGCAGGTGAAACATCAGCGCCATAGTCGGCAGCGACGGTAGCCCAGAATTGGTTGCGGCGAGCTTCGTAGATTGACCGGAGGCGATCAGTGTCAACAACCTTGGGCTGGTGGGCCACTTCAGTGTTGATGCGGAGACCGTTGAAAGGCTCAGGGGAGCCCTGAGGGGTCAACATGCGAGGCTTGGGCAAGAGAATCTTGTGCTGAGCACGTCCGGGAGATGCAGAGATGGATGCAGATCGAACGTGAGGGCTGCCGTTGTAGCTCATTGGCGAGCTGTGACGGGAGGACTGGGAGTACGCGTCGTGGTCCACAGCCATGGCGTACGCGGGAGATTGGCCGGCGGAGCTGCAAGAGGTGGCCGAGGACACGGATGAGGTTCGCTTGCGGCGGTGGCTGCCATGGGACAGTTGGTGGAAGTGGAGGCGGCAGGCAAGCTCCGTCTTCTTTAGGTGGGCAGCAATGTGCTTGTAGGGCATCTTCTGCATGCGGGTCTGGAGGAGGTAGTTCTCCTGAAGGGTACGTTAGACATTGTAGTGAAGCGTTAGCCAGTAGAGCTTACCTCTTCCTCAGACCAAGAACGGTTGCCACCTGCGGACATCTTGCGAGCACGGAGGCTGGAGGGGTCGGGGGACTGAGAATTCATTTCGGGGAGGGGAGAGAGGATCTGGGGCTGGTGGTGAAGCATTGTCGATGATGGTTTCGTTTGGTGTTTGAGTATGAGGATGTAGTTGTTGTTATGGGTAAGAGATGTTTGGGTGTTGATGAGATGTCGTCAAATCGTGTCCGCTTGGGATGTTCGTCGGTAGTCTTCGAGGCTGGCTCGGGAAAGAATGTATTAACAGGTGGTGTTGGTATACACAGGTAATTGCTCAGCAATGTGGATTAAGTGAATGTAAGGCAGCCCAAACCAGTGGGAAATAAAAGAAAGTATTACAAGGCTGCTAAAGGAAAACAAAAGACTGAAGCCGATTGAACATGTGCGGTTGTAGCCTCGAAACTTGGGGCATCCGACAAGTTATAGAGTTTGGACAGTGACAAGAAACGGGTCGTTCGGACGGCCACACAGGGTTTAGCTGATTAGAGTGGCAGGATCTGATGTTGGCAGCGTTTTCAAAACGCAGAACCTGCAGCTCGGATGGCGATGGCCGCCATGGATTGCAGCGGTGTTCGCTTCCCCAATGTTTGGAAGAACCCTGACACGAGACATGTTAAGCCGGAAAAGGATGGGACGTTAGTGCAAGAATGATGTGAAGGCCGGAAGCTGGTAGACCTAGACCGTGGCGCATGAGATTCGCAGCCGTTTTGGGCGCTAAGGAGCCAGTTTCAAAACTAGGGGCGTCACAGAGCGGAACGTGCCTCAGACTTGACGAAGCGAAAGGTTTGACAGTGTTTTGAGAGCCTGGAAACAAGCTCACCCCAGGGGCCCATAGTGTGCGGGCGCTAACTGCATCTGCGCTGTGACAGGCTGCGGGTAGAACAGTGCGCTGGTTTGTTCCAACTTGGTATTCGGTAATCGGCGTGCCAGGCCACTGTCAGCTGCACGCGGAATTTTCGATTCTTCTCGATTCTTGACACGCCAGAGAGTGAGGTGGAGCAGCGAGGGCACAATGGCAGCACTGCTGTATGAGGACGCGCAAGACGCAAGCCGTGACCGGGCCATGGGCGACGCTGTGAGACGGGCGAAACGAGTACACACTCGGAAGCGTCGTGATCCGCAGGAAGAGCATCAACCTGATAAGGCGCCGCTCAGGCCGAGATCTTGGCGGTTCATGGGCGCTGCCAGTGGTGGGCGCGACGCTCAAACGCATGAGGCTGACTCTGACACTGGCGCTGCACCAGCTCCAGAAGTGCACGGGGAGCCGCGCTTGGCAGAAGCGGTGAGTTCAAAAGGCCCGGGGTGCCCATGACGAAGCCACCACATAGCAACGGCGAACTGGTGGTCTCGTCTGCCCGTCGTCACTCTATCAACCGCCGACCGTGTCTGCAGCCATGGCGGGGGAGCAGCAGGGATGGCCAGGTAGATGTCAGTAGGCTGGAGGGAAGACAATCTACGAGGTATAAAGACCATTGGTGGGCAGGGCGGATGCTCGACATAGATTGACGAGCGCTGTCGACGTGGTCACTCTGCGTACCGTCGCACAATGTATTCCAGGCTGATGTGCGTCGTCTGCTGGCAGCGTTGGAGCATGGCCGTGGTTCGCAGTCCTGAGTTGGAGCACATCGTCGTCATCGGTCAAAGATACGGAGGGAAGGGGCCATCAACACGTCGAGGAAAGAGCGACCGATCAGTAGCTTAGTACCCCGCCGTCATTCTCCACCTCGTCATGAACGACAACCACTGCTTGTTAGCAAAGTACAGGCGACAGCACCACACACCACGCGCACCGCGGCTGGCGGCCTGTCTTGTAGTGATGACATGGCGCAGTACGGCTGCTGGTCCGTCATTGCTGCTTCGGGGACGTCGCATCTTCAGCTTTCATGCGTACACAGTAGTCATGCATGAAGTTGTCACGCGGGCTCCATCTCCATTGCACGTCTCGCCTTTGCCATAGCCTTGAACCCGCCTAGCCTGTTACCCCGCTTTCTGTCTGCATATGCCTCCAAGTACCAGGTACTCTTCCGCAGTACAAACCACACTACCACCACCTCTATACACCTCCGCTGCCACATGTACTGGTACTTGTCCCCCCGCTAGCCCTCGCCCGCTTAACCTCACAGCATGCTCGCCGTCCTCCACAACCGTGCCGCTGCAATCCTCCCATTCGCTCGCCAGCTGCGAACTTGACCCTCCTTGTATCCCTTGTACTTGATCAGCGCTGCCGCCGACAGGCCCGCTGCCTACTTGAATATCATGATGATCTACCGCCTTTACTTTGGCCGTCGTACCTCGCGAGTGCCATCCTAAAGCCTGCATTATACGAGCATGACACCACGCTGTATACCTGCTACCACTCTCGCCCGTGAAGCTGCTTCGTGTCGCTGCCTGCCTGCCTCACCTCATAACAGCCATTTCTGCCGCCATGTCGTGAGTCTCTGCCTTCACCTTGCAAGCTGCCCTGCGTCATTCCTGTCCTGCCCTACCGCTAACCTTGTACCTGCCACTTAACAGCTCCTCGCCCTCTGCCAGGCGCAATCTGAAGCCCTCACCAGCCGCTGCACCTCCTCTTTCACCTAACTCTCACCATCCCCCCACCACAGGCCCGCCAAGCTTGCAGCCAGCTGTGTCCGCCACCGCCGCCACGGCAGCTCCAGAGTCGCAAGCCAGTGCGCAACCGACTCTTTCTCCAAACTCAAATCGCAAGCGCAAGTCCGTGACCTTGACTCAAGCACCAGAAACCATGTCGAGCTCTACCGGGGTTGTCGATGCGCAAGCCAGCAGCGCGACACCCCAGGTCGCCGCTGAAGTTGATAGTCCCGTGCAGGAACCCAAGCTCAAGAAGAGCCGCACCAACACGCCCTGGACGCCCGCAGAAGAGCTGCGACTGAAGCAGATGAGAGATGCGGGAAACAGCTGGAGTGAGATCGCAAAGGTGCGTGTGCATCAAGCGCCTGAAAAACAAATCTTTAGCATGCCCTACCATTGCGACTGCTGATATGCCATCTTGGTGCAGACCTTCCCACAGCGAACTGAAGGAAGTGTGAAGAAGCACTGGTATAAGGTGTGTACCCCGTGCGCACAATCGTACAGCCACTGACCACGTCTAGGACATGCACTATGCAGAGTTTGCCGAGGACGAAGTGAGCATCTGTTGTCTTTAGTACGACTGCGAGCTGACAAGTAAGAAGAGTGCTGCGCTGCTTGCCGCGATCAAGGAGTACGACGCGAACAAGTGGAAGGTCATCGGCCAGAAGGTTGGGAAGCCTGCAAAGGTACTCGCGGCTGTCAGGCTCATGAGTCGACGAGTCCAAGCTAACGGGTGACAGGCGTGCGAGCAGTATGCAAAGGAGCATTTTGGTGGCAAGTACTAAGCACTTTGTGACCACAGTTTGCATCTCTCCGGTTTCAGCGCAACGGGCCTGCTTTATGATACCAGATTTCATAGCCTGTCGGAGCATTGCGAGGCTTCTGCCGGCGTCTGTTCGTCCCTCTTGGTGTTCTGGTGCGGGAGGCTCGGCGGCGCATCTGCAAGAGCGTTTGCGTGCTTTTATTTGATGAAAATTTCTAGGCATTCGGGGTGTTTCATTCTGGATGACGGCTGTCTGCTCGCATTTCCTCTCTGCTGGCGCCTAGGCACGCAGCAACGATCGTCAGGCGCAAGGTCTCTCGCGGACATAATATCGACTTATCCTATCGAGTTCGGCAGCACATCCTTGAACTATTGCGTGTCTTCCTTGATATGGACGTGGGAAGCAGTTGGTCGATCGACGTTATTGGCCCGCTCAACCCGGCCATGGTTTCACGCCTTGGTTTCGGCTATCTGCAGCAGTTCGCAGCAAAAAGTTTCAACGCGTCACCCGTGTCCAAACATCGTGTGCTGCATGTTTCCTTGTTGCGATCGGATTGAGTGAGGGGCGTTTGCTCGTGGCACTCGCCATCTAACGCCGTGTAGCGACTGTCTGACGGTTGAGATTAGGTGACGGAGACGTCTCCCGTGCGATCATCGCTTGTTAGCGCATCGTCTCCCAGACATACTCTGTGCAACGGCGAACCGCTCTAGCGAACGCTCCGCTACTTCCCGAACCACGTCTGTGGGCGCTGCTCGCGATGTGGTACGGCTTCGACCAGCTTGGGCTGTCGAGGGCCATGATGCTGCCACCCGTCGGTCGAATGCGACCACAGCTCGACGCGCATCCATGCAGCGTGTGCGATGACGGTAGTTGTACTTGTACAAAAGCACTTCCAGAGCGCGCGGCGTGCACGAAAGAGATGACCGCCACGACTCTGGCGAGGTGTCGAGGCATGGACTGCAGCTCGCCGCCGGTCAGGCGCGTGAGCACTGAGAGCGCGCTTTCCGTCAGCTGTCATTCAGGCTAATTCTCCTTGTTGGTCGAGTAGGTACTGGGACACGGCGGAGCTGCGTCGCTAGCTGGAACGCCTCCGCTGTCGCGCGTCGCGAGCTTGAGGTCACACTGTGTACTCGCTCGAAGCGACAGCGGCACTGCAGGGGCTCCCCGGTGCGTGGCCAGCTAGTCGACTTGTCTTGACCGGTCACGTGCCGGCCGTGCTTGGTGTTGAGTTGGTGGACAGAGGCGAGCGGATGGATGGTGGCTTGCATGCTGCAGTCGTCCGGGGAGGCGTGCCCATGTTGCCATTACTGCGCACCATGTACGATGGCGATGGACATGATGCGCCACCGCCCACGGGCAACACTCGCCCTCTCGCGCCAGCTGCAGTCGAGAGATGAGATGGAGCGCGAGGCTCGGGGGTGAGCAGATCAGAGCGGGCGCGTGGCTACACTGCTCCACGGCTGTTAGGCTTAGGCGAAGTCGCCGCCAAGCTGTCGTTCATCGTGCCGCTGCTCGCTCCCGAGCTGCGTTGTTGTTCGCCTCTGGCCTCGTCTACGCTGTCTCAGGTAGAACTACCCATCAATACTCTCCGCAGCGCACATCACTGCTCGTCGCCACGCCCAACACCAATACGCCGCGCGCTCCCCTCCGTGCGCCCGCTGCTGCTGCTGCCGTACGTGCTGCTGCGTCATCTGTACAGGGCTCGGAAGATTCCTGTGGCTGGGCGATCCTCCCTCCAACGGGGATCACGAGCCGCGTATAGCCAAGGATGTTTTGTATACCTTGAAACGGCCCATGCATGAGCCAATCTGAGGCCGTCATGCTATGCGTTACAGTCTCAGAACCGCGAGCGAAGCATGCTTGCTCCCGGCCCACTGCTCACCAGGCGGGTGCTACGGCAAGACACTTCCCTCTGCCGGCATTTACGCTGCACTGATCCGAGTACCGTGGTCACAACCACGGCCATTATGCTCGCCAAAGCCATCAACGGCTCAGGCTGTTCCAGGCATGAACGCGCCCGCGCTGAGGCACACGGCGCAGTATGCCATAAGACGCAATCACGTCACGCATCCAGGGCATCGCACACCCTCATCTCAGCGGCGGGCAGCCAGGAACCGACGCGCCTAGTCCGCGAACCTGGCTCCTCGTCTGCTCATCAATCTGGCATCGGTACCGGTGCTGGTGCACTGCTTGAGCAGGTGGCGTTTCCCCATCGGGTCGCTGCCTGTTCTGCTGCTGCCCCCTGGTCGTACCCTCGCCGCACCCGTCCTAGCCTGTTCAGATTGTTCTCATGCACATCTCCTGGCCACCACGCTTCACCAGGATGCCTCCTGCAGCACTGCAACGGCGTTGGAGATCTTTCTGGTGGCATTCTAGAAATAGGCCCACCACAGCATGGACCCCCGCCCGCTGGCCATTTGCAGCTCCGGGCAAGTACGTTATGCCAATCTCATTTTGCATCAGCAGCCACTCACAACACGAGCATGCAGCATTGCACTGGCGTGAAATGACCCTGGGTACTCACCCAGATCTTGTGCCGGGGACCCCCTCCTTGTCATGATCACCGCATTATGCTTGACGTAGAATTCGACCCGGGCCTTCCCTACTAAGCTCATTCCGTGCTCTTCAGGAACAGACACCGTCTCGTGGGATGACCCATAGCCCACCGTGCTTGAAGTCTTGTGTGTCCGTGTGGCAATCGCACAGGACCGGGCTTTTGAAAGGGACCTACTGCCCTAAATTTTAATGCCTTCGGCCATCTCGTGTGAACGTCTTATATCCCATCCAGCGTCCCCAGCCGAAGATATCCAGTGGTTAGTTTTGCAAGGCTATATGCCCACATCCCAACGCTTAACACACGCGATAAGACCTCGACCGATGGCGCGTTTCCCCAGGCTCTTCTTGCTCCACCATTTGTCAATATAACAGAATTCGATTATCCCAAACACGTGCGACACAACCACCTTCGTTCGACACACACACTCAAACTAAGCACTCTTTTCCTGGCTCAGGTCTCACTACGGCGGCCTGCCAGAGCAAGCTAGCTCTGGTAGTCTCCATGCGTATTCGCAACACTGGCGAGTCCCTATCGAGGCCCTTTCCTCGACTACACCGTACCAGGCGATGCCGGGGAAGAACATCACATTCCGACGTCAAACGTCGAACATCAAAATGTACTCCATCCCCATGGCGGAATGCCTCCGGGTTACCATCACTCCTTCCTGCAGCCACATCCGTCTCAAACACTCCACCATGCTGGAGCTGCCCATCATCCCGCATACACAGATATCGAGACACATTCGTCACTACATCAACCTCACCTCTTACGCCATCAATCCATGTCTCATCCATCTCCATCTTCTTACGACGTGGGCTACCCACAGCCTGCACATCAGTCCGTCTCGCGCAAGCGAAGTCATCAAGAAGACCCGCACCCGCACCTCCAACAAGAGCTTCCAACATTAGAGCAGCAACTCAATCCTTACGCTCAAGCTTCAGGAAGTGTCTCACTGGGACACCCCGGCCAGTCCTACCTTCAGCAGTATCAACCGCCGCAAGCCCCGCAGTCTGCTCTGCCTCCTACCCACCACCACCACCTACCCAACCAACATCGCAGTAAGCGACACCAAACTATGGAAGGTGCCCCACCATCACCGGCGCAACATCATGGCCCTCCTAGCGTCGTCGGTGCAGAAGGAATGCCGCCTCCAGCAGCACGTCCGCGTGGTCCAAAGCTCAAGTTCACACCAGAAGACGATCAGCTCCTAGTCGACTTGAAGGAGAAGAAAAATCTTACCTGGAAGCAGATCGCGGACTTCTTCCCAGGACGCAGCTCGGGTACCTTGCAGGTTCGCTACTGCACGAAGCTCAAAGCAAAGACCACCGTCTGGACAGATGAGATGGTAAGTTGTCCCGTCGTACCGGCGCCTTGAAACGTCGTGCGTTGCCAGGCACCAGAACCTCCGACATGCTAACCGCAATTGGTACCACAGGTGGTCAAACTCCGCAACGCCATGCAGGAATATGAGAACGACCGTTGGCGCATAATATCCTCCAAAGTTGGAAGCGGCTTTTCTCCGGCGGCATGTAGAGACAAGGCCTCGGAACTCGAGGTGGTTGAGGGCACTGAAGACGACGACCAAGACGACGATCGATCACAACACCAGAGCGGTTATACTTCGTCGCAGCTGGGCGCAGGACCTAGCGATTCTGGCGCTGGCTACCATCACCAGTGACTGGCCGACCAACAGTGCGAAGCCCTCGCTGGTCGATTTGAAGAGCTTCGGGCATGGTGAGAGCAAAAAAGTTGCTGGGAGAATTACTTTCGCCATAATGGGGGCTGCGCTGGTACGCAGCCTGTTGATCTGCAGACTCTTTTAATGTGCGAGGGGAAAATTTTGGGTGAAGGTGGTGGAAACCCTACATGCATTTAATCGCCTGCGTCTACTTTCTTCACACTCCTCTTCCACAACATTTACGAAGTATCAACGAATTGGTCATGGTATACCCCGCATGGTTCGATACAGAAAAACACAAACACTCGCTTAGAAAGAAACTACTACTCCTACAACAACATTCGCTGCATACATTCTGCATACGGAAAGCTTTTTACGCACCACATTCGAACACACCACATACACACCCAACGGCGACGACGGCAAAACCCAGCTCGTTACAACGGGAGGGAGCCTTGTCACAGCATTTGCGGACGGCGTTCAAACATAGACGGGACGGTTTGGGGACATACCTTCTGCTTCTTGGGGATTTGAGATATATTCGGTACATGGCTTGAAAGAAGGGGTGGCAAGGGAACCGAAGCAACAGATCTGGGAACAACGGCACGATCAAGCGGGAAAGGAACGATGGGCGTATTGCAGAAAGGGGAAGGGACGGGACTGAGGCAGCAGCTACGTGGGAAGATACCCACTGGGCGGGCGCAAACAAGGAGCTCCAAAGAAACTTGTCTGTGATTTTCATCTATGTGTTTCAGCATACCACACCTTGTCTTCGTTCTCATATGTTCTATTTTCTGCGAATTTCTAGACTTGTCACATTCACCTTGCATTCCTTTGGCGATTATTCATGCATTCGAAATTTTCTCTTTCATATTTGATACCAACGCAGGAAATTGCGTAACCAAATTTAATACGCTATACACTACTTTCCTTCACAATCCTCAACTTTTCCATCTGCCTTCAATTCCATTTTACATCCCACTCCGCACATTCCGCCATATCTCAAATCCCCCTCCCGTACATCACCTATGCCGACCGCTGCATATATCTCAAACTTACATCGTGGCATATACCCACCAAAACCCCTTTCCAAAACTCAAATTCCCACGTTCACGCGCTCCAGCGAA
>AJMS01010348.1:0-28430 GCA_000263175.2 Phaeosphaeriaceae sp. UM 1110
GGAAGGCCTTCCATATTCATAACCTTCTCAATGCGCTCGAAGTACATGTTGATCATCTTAGGACCCGCCTCGGCAGACTCCATGGTAGCACCGACGGTCCTGAGCAGCTTGACCAAGCTCTCGATAGCCGACTCATCGGGGAGACCCTCGAAATCGAGCAGCTTGAGGACACACTCGTGCATGATGCGAAGAGTAAGCATACCAAGCTTGTATAGCTCACCAATGAACTGAATGAGACCAAGACCCTTTCGCTTAGCAGCAGCAGCGACGTAGTACTCATCCGTAAGCATAGTGATCTCCTTGCCTTCCTCGGGCGCTTCTGGAAGGTTGATCTCCCAGCCACGCTCGAACTCTTCTTGACAGCGGTTGAGGAGGTACTTGCGGAAGAGAGCGCCACCAACAACAGGGTTGTTGTGCTTGTCGCGGACGTTCTCATCCTTGATCTCGGTGCTCATTGTTGCCAACATGCGGCTACAGAACTTGGCGTACATGGAAGACCAGTGGCTTTCGTCGCAAGCCTTCTCAAAGGTAAGCTGAATGACCTGTCGAAGTGTGCGTCCATCCGTCTCGTCCTTCGATTGTGCGGCAATCTCCAAGATCTGGTCCGAGATCTTGTCGAACTTCTCGGGCGTCATCTTGTTGAGAGCGGCCTTGACCTTACGTTGGACCATGTCGGGAGCCATATGACCGGAAGACTGCACTGGCGCAGTCGAGGTAAGACTCTGTGGCTTCCAACCGGTCTGCGAGCGTTCGAGCTCCTTGACTTGCTGTCCAGCTGTGAGAGGCATAGCCTTTGCCTCGGCCTGTTCGTTTTTGCTGGGGCCACGACGGCTACCCTTGCCACGCGAGGAGCCAACGCGTGGAGAGTTGGGACCACCCATGTTTTGGTATGAGCCTTGACGGGCCATCTGCGGGGCGCCGCCCATGGGGAATTGACCACGGCCACCACCCATCACAACGTGGGCGAGAGGGTTGGTCATAGGACCACGGCCAGAAGAGGCCTGCTCGAAACGCTGCTGTGATGTGGTGCCAGGAGGCAGAGTGCGGGTGTTGGAGAAGCCTTGGAAGTTGCCCATGACGTTGCCTGGGGCACCACCACGAGAAGGTTGTCGGCTACCCATCATGGATCCTGGGCGGGCAGATTGTGGGCGAGCAGAGTCAGTGCCGTCGCCGACAGTCTCCTTGAGCTTCATATCCCAATCGGTAGAAGGCTTCTCCTTGAAGACTTCCTGGAATTGGAGCAAGAAGTCCTTGTCGTACTGACGACCCTTGTTTCTGCTGCCAGCGTTGAGCGCAGGGTTGGGAGACTGAATGCCCTCGGGGTAAGCCACCAGTTCGCTTCGAACCTGCAGAAAGCGTGCAGACTTGAGAGACTGCATACCAGCGGTGGGCTGAGCAGGCTCGACAGGCTTGTTTGTCTCGAGCTTGAGAGCGGCAGGCTTTGACTTGGCACTCGTAGGCTTCGATTGGGTAGGAGTTGGAGCTGAGGGCTCTGCTGGGGTAGAGTCGACGCTGACGGCATCGTCACCTCCATTGGCACCGGGTCCGAATTGTGTGTTCTTCTTGAGACCAGCAAAGAGAGCTTGGTTCTTGGCCTCACGTTCAGCCTTCTGCTCAGGAGTCTCAGATTCACGAGCAAGCTCGGCCTCTTCAGCTTCGCGCTCGAGTTTACGCAGGCGCTCCTCTTCCTCTTTGACACGATCTGCAGCCTTGGCCTTCTCCTCCTCAGCCTTGGCCTTCTTCGCCTCAGCGTACTTCTTCTCCTCCTCTTCGCGCTTTCGCTCTTCCTCTTCCATCTCGGCAATCATGCGCTCCATCTCCTCGTCGTCAAGACGCTGTTTCTCTGCAGCATCTGCCTTCGCCTTCTCTGCAGCATCTGCTTCCTCTTTCTGTTTGGCTTCCTGCTCGGCCTTTGTCTTTGCCTCCTCTTCAGCCTTCTGCTTCGCCTCGGCCTCAGCCTTGACGCTGGCATCAGACGACTCCTTTGCTTGCTTCTCCTCTTCTTCTTGCTTGCGAATCTTCTCCTGGAACTGCTTGACAAAGTCGGCCTTCTTCTCTTCGGCTGTCTTGGCCGCAGAGTCTTCAGTCTTTGGCCGGTCAGCGGCGCTCGAGGAAGTGGGCGGTGGTGTGGGAGTGGCAGCAATAGCAGGCGAGCGAGGCTGAGCAGGAGGTGCAGCCGCAGCGGCAGGTGCAGGAGAAGCACCCTTCTTGGCGAAGTCCATAACCTCTCCATCTGCGTTCTTGATAATGATGGCCTTGCTCGCCTTTTTGGGACGTTCGAAAGTGGAGCTGGGTGCTGGGCTGGCAGCTGTCTGACTGGGAGTGTGTGTGTGCGAGATATGGTTGACATTGGTCATGGCCGGAGTTGATGGCTGAGGAACGGCAGATGAAGGGCGTTCGGACATGTTTGAAGGCGTTCGAGACATGCCTTGCGCCTGTGGTGGCTGACCGTAGGGCACGCCATAGGGAGTCTGCATCTGTTGAGGGAAGCCATGAGTACGTCCCGGGCTGGCGGGGACGTGACCAGGGTAATGAATAGACTGTTGCAGTCCTCCATAGTTGCCACCATAGTAGCCGTTGTACGGGTCAAGACCTTGCGGGGGCATGCCGTACATGTTCTGCTGTCGGAGTGTTGTTAGGAAATGGTCGAGATCGCTAGTTGAAGAAGAAAAAGAAGAGTGGCGAGATTTTAAGAAAGGATTGGGCTGGCCCGACGGAACTCGAAACTCGGGTTCAGCCAGGTTTGCCGAAGGAGATGATGGAAATTGACGAGACTGCTGTGAAGAACGAGACGTAGTTGGAAAACGAGCCGACTTGCTGGACTCGAACGCTGAAGAAGAATTGTGAATAGAAGAGGGTATACGAACCGGTTGCTGGTATGGCTGGCCCTGGTAGTAGGGCATGGCTTGTGGGTTGGCAAGGTGAGCCTGCTGGTGCATGGTGGCAGGCGTGATAGCAGGGCTGCGGTTCTGGCGGTAGGGAGATTGCGCCATTGGGCCTCCCTGTGGCTGGAACGAAGGAGGCATACCGCGACCGCCCATGTGCTGGTGCGGGAGCGAACGGTACGGCTGAGGCGACTGACCAGGCTGCATGTTAGGATAGTGCTGGGGCTGGAAACCACCGCGGCCTCGTCCAGCATTGGGTGGGTAGCCGCGGTTCATGTTGTTGCTCATATCGCTGTGCGCGGACTGTGAGGATTCGCGACGTAGATGTTGAGCTTGGGGAAGTGAGTTTGGCTGAGGAGGCAAATTGGGATTACGAGCCTGTTTATCAGTTAGCTCAAGGGTACGGATCAGTCACGTCTCAACCAGGAAAAAAATATAAAATTCACAGGTTGATCCACGGTAAGACTTACGTTAGCGTCGTTGCTCTCACTGCCCTGACCACCAAAGACCAGATTCGGTCGCGTAGGCAAGCTATCCGGTTTGGGGCCTCCAGAGATGGGCGTGGGAATGGGCGAAGGCGAGTGCGCTGGCGAGGCGACACGCGGGTTCTGGGCCTGGATGTTCAGGCTGCCCTGGGCGGGAGATGCGTGCGCGGGTGCTGGTGATGCAGCAAGCGAGCCGAACTTGATACCAGAGGGCGGGCCAGTGGTAGGCGGGGTCTGCTTGATGTGGACGGAAGACTTGCGGCTGTGGTCGCCTGCACCGTTGGGGCCTCCGCCGACAATGGCGGGCATAGTAGGAATGGCGGGCTTGATGGCATTGCCCCCGTTCACCGGGGATACTGACGAGCTCTTGCCATGCTGGGATCCTCCCACTGCCACGGGCGGCGCTCCGCTCGACGCGATCGTAGGAGAAGAGTTCTTCTGGGTCGCGTTGGCGTAAGTGCTGCGGGCAGTGGGCTGAGCCGATCCAGCGGCCACGTTGGCGGACGATCCTGCAGAGGAGTTGTTCGCGGCAGCAGCGGTCGAGGAAGCGGCGATGGCGGGGTTTTGCGCGTTCGAGGTGGATGCACTCATTAGAAACCTGGGTGGTGGGTTGGGGGCGAGTGGAGAGTCGTCGTCGGGCGTGCTGAGATGCGGTCGCTTGCGCTGTCGCTGGGGTGACGTCGCTGATCTCGGATCGGCGCGCCGTGTGGAAAACTGCGTATTAAGAGTCTGCTCAAAGCGCGACTCGGCTGCAGAATCGAAGGGTTGTCGCAAAGGAAGGGACGGGTCGACTCCTGGGGATAGGGCGACGGGGTCTGGGAGGCTGTCCGAGCGCTTCCACTGCAAAGAGTGAAATGAGTCGTGACAGGTGCTCCTGGGACTATTTCAACAGACGCGTCTGTGAAATGGCAAGCGGCTCGCGTGAAATTCACTGAGCCCGCTGCTATATGGTGGTGTTGAGAAATTCAACGATGGGATGAGGAGAAGGGAGAGAAAAATCCTTGGTGATTCTGTGAGGCGAATAGAGCTAGCCGCATCAAGGCCCTAAGTGGCCTGGGGGGATCCAGGAAACGCGCACTCAACATCCGTTCATTCACCGACACACTATTGGTTTGCCCTAGTCTGTGGCTCTGCGCCGAGCGAGTCAACGTAGCTACCTGCAACACTTGCAACAATGATTTGTCTGCTGCTGTGGGAGTCACGAGAAGGCAACACAGCACCGCCCGTCTGCCGTCGGCTTCGGATCCATCAGGCGTGGGCGTGGGACTCCCCACCAAAGTCAGTCACGACGCAGTCATCGCATAAGCAATACTGCGGCTGGCTCCTGAATCGAGCCATTGACGTGACTCTTACGAGTGCGACAGTCATGGCAGGAATGCTCGCCTGTAGCACCTTAGGCAGCCATTTGGCTCAGCGCAGCAGCACGACTCTCAAGTGTGTTTGAGGCAAACAATGTCGAAACACAAACACTTCCGATTGTTCTCCTAGAACGGAGCCGATGCACGTCAACGACTGTTACCCGGGTAAGATTCCAAACAAAGCATTGTCAGCCCGGTTGCCACCACCTGTTGGTGCGTTGCCCGTCTAATGTCTCGTGCATTGCCGCACCGAGCCCAACATCATCGAAGCGGACATGAGCATACCGTTCAGTCTCGTGGCCATTATGCCTGGCGCTATGAGATGCATACAGGACCATGAGCTCTGCGCATCACTCTACCCCGCCGTGATCGAGAAAAAAGATGCCGCGAAGTTGAAAACTTCATGCACGTCTCTGCACAATGACATCGCTTTCAAGATTGACCATACATGTGAAAGGCCGGACACTCCGCTTAACTCCGGATCACGTGTAACCCCTATCAAGGTTCAGCCCAACAGCCCAACGACCGTTGCCTATCGATTGGGCTGTTATTGTTGATCTACTTGTAGAATGCTTCTAGAAGCCATCTTGACAATGACTTATCATGCGTCTTGAGATGACTCGAGTTCTATGGAGAAGCTAGTACTTGGTGATGCACCGTCCCATGGTTGGACGATGCGACCAGAAGTACTACAAAGCATTATAATCATACGAAAGTCCATCAAAAACCTTAATAAGGTACTACAGGATGTTGCATTCAAAGTGCATACTGTGGTTATTTGCAGGATATGTGCTGAGTGCTGTGCCATGGTCGGAGTGTTATAAGACGGCTGGCTGTGCATCACCTGCGTAGCCAAGGTACAAAAACTCGTGCTCCCTAGTTCAAATGCGGCATTCACGTCAATTGTTTAAAGGACAAGAAGGAAACTTCTAAGTACCGGTACATCATGATCATACTCGTGTATGCTGGACAGTGAGCAGCAATTGAGCGGGCTGCTGCAACAGCGGCTCTTGAGTCTTGAGCTTCATCTTTAAGACGAGAACTTTATATGTATCGAAAGAGGAACAGAGTGCTCGTGCGAGATACATCATTGTTCTCTTCCATTTCGCAGATCCTCACTCATGACAGAAGTTACAGGGTTTCTTGGAGTCTAGTCTGGCATGCTATTTCTGGCACAATTGGGCCAATTGAAGACGTGTTGTCGCTCGTCACGTTGGTATATTATAAGATCAGATGATGCTCTTGCAGTACTTGAGGCTCGTCAGGAAACCTTAAGGCAGCTGATCGCATTCCGTTATATGCACCAGCCAATGCTATACGTTCTACTGGGCGATTGCCAGACTCGGTAGTGAACAAACTGCGACTGACCGTGGAGGAAACGGAATGGGGCTTTCGAGGCACACCGTAAACCACGGGCAAGCGAGACATTCGCTTCTCGGTATGCCCGCTCGACAATCTTCAAGCTGCCGAAGTCCCTCGCCACTGTGCACCCGATGGCTGAAACATCTCCATCGTGCTGAGCGAAGCGAGGTGCATCTCATGCGACACAACATAAAAAAGCTCAATCTTGACTCATACTGAGTGGTGGTACAACGGCAGTGGTCCTCCGCGTGGCGCGCACTAACTTGTCATGCAGCCTCATGTTGTGTTCGTGAGCACCCGGGCGCCAGGTACCAGCTGGCGACACAGCATCTTCAGCAATGCAGAGCTGAAACTCCGACGTTCTTGTTCGTGGAACTATATTGCAACGTCAGGCATCTGCTGCTGTTATCCAGGATCTTACAGCGACGCATTTTGCCTTCATCCATGCTGGCATGAAGCGGTGGTGTGACCTTTCGAGGTCGCTTCCCGAGGTACCGTACTCAACCTGGTCGCGGTATTCTCCACACTGAAATCTCCACATGCCAGATTTACTCACAAAACAAACCCGACAATGCGTTGGCATTGCTCAAAGACCCCGGATCTTCCACGCATCAAACAATGCAACGGCACTTGCTGCGATGAAGTCTCAGAATCAGACGCAAACACGAATCTCCACCATGTCGGACCGTCTACGCGATGCCCAAAGACAACGAATGAAGTGAAGCCGCAAAAGTATCTCCGGCAGCTGTACGTACCGGCACTCGAGCATGTTGCATGTGTGGCCGATCGCTGAGTTAGCGGGCTTGGAGAAGTTCCACCTCTCTCGTCGCTAACTCCCACACCTGGGTACCTCTACCTCTTTATGCACAGCCCTGCCGCCCCAGAAACACAGAACGCCACGACTCGTACAGCGCCCAAGGCCTCCAGTGCGGTCGGCGGCGCGCGCCAGGCCGCGGTCTCACGATCGGTCCTCGGATTCGTGTTGCGACAGCTCTTGGGGGCGGCGGTATGGCTGCGTGGGTGGGAGACATGCTCGGGCACTAGAGGCGCCATCGCAGCGCCCATGAAATCCTTCGAGCCAGAAGGGAAAAGGCAGGTCAGAGCCAAAACCGACAACGCATGACTCCTTCACCACTCTTGCTTTGCTTTTGCTGGCTGGCTGCAGGCGGTTAGCTTGGACTCAAGAAGATGGTGTAAGAGATAATGCGGGAGGAATGCCAGCGATCTTGGTGTGGGAGTAGCTTGTTCTCGTTCATCCCCCGCCGCTACTGTGTGTCTGAATGTCACTAACCTTCCGCTCCGACTTGCCTTTTCTGTGTCTTCGAGTGACGCGCGAACCTTGCAATAAGAGGAATGGATACACCTCCAGAACCGCGGCCGAAGCGCTGAAGTCGCTGTTACCACGATGATGCTTGCACCGTTGGCCTCATTCGTCACAGCAGGCCGCAGCATGAGGTTTGCTAGCGGTAACCTCATGCCGTCACCATCTGCTACGAAGCTACTGGCATAATCCTGGTGGTATGTGAAGCTACACATGCAAATCTTGGATCAATACAGCGGCTCGCATATCAAACACGTGATGCTCGTGCCTTCCATTTCTGCGGCTCTGCCTCAGAACGAAACACGTCCGTTCCCAAAGAGGCAACAACTGTGCTGACTGGTCCAACAAGTCCGATTACACTGCTTCACCAACACAACGCCGAAAGGCCGACCGCAGCGGTTGCACAAGGCTGAGCTCAGAGACCCCCAAAATCCCAGTGACTTGCATCGCATCTCACTCCTCCGCGATCCCTTTCGGCTCTTGGGGCCAATACGGGACGGCGTCAGCCCTCGACATGTCCTGCATGTCTGACAGGAAGAAATGTTCCTGTCGAACCACTCCATTTCAGCCGGCGAGGTAGGCGGGACTGAATGGGCAAAATGGACGCTTGCGTCAGTGGCATGCCTCAACTCAGGCACGACGTTCCGGACCCCTTGAGAGATGGCTTCAACGACTTCACCAGTCGTAGGGCGTATGATACCACTGTACCTGCACTACACGGACATTAACGTACCTGGATGTCAGCGCCTCACCCTATCTTCCGGTCGTGTTCAGCGCTTAGTTCGAATGCGAACACATCGTGAAGGCTTTGTGGAGGAGCTCCGCTGCAAAAGCAGCCAGGTCGTCGCTAGCTGCAGCGTCGCTGCATGCACTGTTCAGGTGGTGAGCGGCAGGCCCCAGGGACACTCGGAATGGCGTACCGCGTTGCGGCGTCTGTTGTCCAAGGGCTTCCTGGATGACATGAGACTATTGGGACCGATGTTTCGTTTCGCTAGTCTGGTGTCTTCATGCGGCCTTCCGCTGATGGCTGATGTGGATGACCTGAGACGTCGGTTCGACTTGTCTGTCTTCAACGGCTTCCCTGCACCGCACCCTTACAGAACGACCCCAGTCGATATGTGAACGGCTGCTAATTCCTTCTGGAGACTAGCCAGCGGTAACTCGCCAACCACACCGCCACGATGCGACAAGCCTCACCGTACTCACCGAGCGATCATCAGATCACACGTCCAGGTATCCACCAGATACTGCATACTACATGACTAGACCCGCTTGACCATGGCGTTTTAGCACTTCTCGAAGCTCTGGAACGCGCTTGGAAGAAGCATCATTGCTATCATCCAATTCGTCGATTCCAGCCAATGCCCAGCCTCAATTAAGCCTAAGATATGTACCTTTGACCGATCCCCTGCCCTGGCGGCTCGCTCGAGTCGGCATCTCATCAATCTAATCTGCAATCAATGCTTCCCGAAGGCCAGCGCAGCCGTTAATAACTCTAATAGAGTGAAGATCCACATCGAGCATCTTCTTCCATGCAGCTTGCAGAGAAAGACTTCATATCGAGGGTCACGCAAGCTCGCTGCCCTGAACTAGACCAGGTTAAGAATCCCTGTCCACAAACACCATGACCCTCGATACAAACGCCCATATGCACGAACCGATCAGACCGAGCCTATCATGTGAAGGAGCTCAGCATACGAGGTCTTCCCCGCAAAATGCAGATCCTTGAGAAGATGGAGGCGGCTCGACACCTCTTTGACGAGAGGCACACGTTTCGTTGTTAGGTGTGCGATACCTCATGACCATGACTCACGCGCAAGGACCCTCTTTCTTCACAGCTCACCTCTCACTGACCTAGCAATTTAGCCACCGCGAGCAAAAAAACTTGCCTAGCCCACCATGCAGCCAACCAGCCCGCAACCTGCACCTACACCGATCCCTCCACACCAGCCTAACCCCCATTCTTGCTCCCTCAATCAAGCAAGCGGACCACTAGACGTCGCGCTCGGTTCCTGAGCCTCAGAGGCCGGGCTCCGTCTGGGGTAAAGTGTGGAGAAGGGCAGTACAGCCCACGCCCAGCAGGTCATGCGGCTGGAATAGATTGAAGAGGGGTAAAAGAACGGAAAGCTGGAGGTATGATCGACCGCGAAGAAGCCATAGAAGCTTCTGTACGGAAGATTCTCTCGCGTCATGGCGTGCCTTTTCTTCCAGGGACACAATCAAGCTCACTGGGCGAGTATGTTTCAACAGTAGTCTTTCGCGGCGCTACCATGCACGCCATCGCGACATGGTCATGGTCGAACGCTTCCATCCGGATCATGAGCCCGTAGACTGTAGCCTGAGGTGGTGAAGGGAAAAAAGTTTTCTTCGTGCCTGCTCTGCTTGCTCGCAACCGACAATGGGCCCTGGAGCCTCGATACCTTGCTCTGTGCAACGTCATTACCGAGTGAGTGAATCTTCCGATGTCGCCTGCGAGCGTGCTTTCCGGCGGCGAACTCGTGCTGCAAAGGCGTTGCGTGTTATTGAGTCGCTTGGATATAATTCGTCGTATGCATTCTGCGCCGTTGTTCGAAAATCCCCTGCGCGTGCAATATACGCTCCCACATGCAGTCAGGAACAACACGCCAGTTTGTGCGTGCAGCAATATCCGGATGCAGCAGGGACGATCACAGATCACAGTGTGGTGCACGTGGGGAGGCGACGGTATGTGGGGTACTCTTTTTGAGGTATTTCGTAGCGTATCATAGTTATCGTATTTGACAGTATCGTAAAGGAGGCGAAAATATGTTTTTGTACAGTTGAAGCGTTTTTGCGTTTGGTGGAGTAACTTGATATCCAATAGTAATAAGTCGTGAAGAAGAACAAGTAGAAACGAAGAAGTGAAGAAGTTGACCAGCCCATCCGACCACCGTCAGGCGTGGAGGGTGCGACGAATACGTACAGTCGAAGGGGTATACCAGCAGCGCCATTAAGCCTCTGATTTTTGAAATAAGATATTGGTCCACAACACGCGTAAGATTTGAAAAGAAATGAGGAGAGGAACCCACACCGTCGGCAAAGGCCATCTCAGCCCTAGCGCAAGTCGAGAATGGAAGATTGTGGGATCGCAGACAAGCGTGGTTGCACGCCACCGGCCCAAACATGAAACAGCCACCGAAAATGCGCGGCGTTGCGGAACTCGAAACCGCCATAGGGCAAACAGAGGAAAAGGAAAAAAAGATACCGAGGAAGTCCAGAACAGCCGTTGCAAGTCGTCACATCCTTGTGTGTTTGTGGCCCCAGGAACGCCTCATTTTTGCCGCGTTCCTTCTAACAGCTTCCATTTCGTGCACCATACCGTCGGCGCCACTTTCCCATGATAAACGCCCTTGCTAATAAGCAGCCCCGTATTGCAGTGGTGAAACAAACAGGCGTGTGTGGCCTCGCTCGATCAGTAAGATTGAGATAGTTGATCGGTGTTGTCATCGTTATCCTGGCTGTGGGTCGAGTGGTGCTCGATCACCTCACCAAGGACGGATCCGACGCCAGGGTATTGCTCACTGTGCGCCGAATCATTGCGCAGATATGAGCTTGAGAAAGTGCTGAGGTGGTGTGGTGCACTTAGTTGAGGCATGGCGTAACTCTGGGGTGTCACCAATGGTGAGCCAGAGAAGGAAGGGAAGTGGGCGGTCTGTGGAGTGTGGTTGCTCCTGCTAGGAGTGTAGTGTGTGCTGAGTTCAATGCGGCGAGGTACACCGTTGGAGAAGGATCGCATCCTGTGAGAGCTTGATGCCTGGAAGCCCGGCACCGGGGCGTAGGAGTAGCCGATTCCATAAGGCATCATTGAGCTCGAGTAGGATCGCGAGCCATCAGAGTGGTTGCTAGAATCTGCGGAGCCGTGCATGTTGTCGCCGTTGTAGCTCATGCTCGTCCTCAAGGGAGAAGACAGGGACTCTGCTCGACTCCTTGCAATGCGATCGGCGTGTAGCGTCAATCGAGGAATGCTATGTTGCGCTGCGTATGCTGGCGATGCACTGACTGGCATAGAGAAGGGGTTCGATGTTCTTGGGCTCGTGTCTAGCGGTGTAGAGTTGAAGCCGAATGGCGAGTCTCCGTGTGCCGATACGGGGGAGAGAGTGTCGGTCGCGGACTGAGGTGGCGTGAACGTGAAACCACCAAAGGCAGGACTTATGCCGGTGGGTGAGATGTGAGATTCGAGAGGTCCTCTTCGAAGTGTGTCAATGCTCAGGGGTCGCATCATGTTACCCTCAGCGAAGTTGGGAGCATACGATCCAGGTGAGGCAAGAGGCGTACCCAGACCATGATGGTTTCCGAATGGAGAGTGAAGTGCTTGGGCCATGTCGAAGTCGTCCGGTAGAGCTCGCGACCTCATCATACGTTCACGGTCGTCGCTAGTCAAGCGCTTGAGCTTCGCACGCCTGGGGGATGTTAGCAGTGTCAATGTCGTATTCGAAGCCAAGCCTACCTGTTCTGGAACCAGACCTGCACTTGTCGTGGGCTGAGACCCGGAATCTCACGAGCAAGACGTTCTCGGTGAGCAGCGTCGGGGTGTGCTTGGCGGGCAAATTCGCTCATGAGGAAGCGGGTTTGGTTGTGAGTCAATCGAAAGCGCTTCATCTTGCGCTTCGCGGCGCGGATCTCTGCGGCAGACATCGGGGGCCTCTCCTCGCTCTTGCCTTCCGCATCACACTCGTCCTTCTCGTCAAGGAGGAGATCATCGTCTTGGTCTTCCATCTTCTCGACTGGCAATCCATCGTGGGTCGATGGGGGAGTAAGCCTAGAGATAGGGCTTGTTGGTGCCGATCCACCGAAGGTAACGTTGGGAACATCGTGCTCTTCAATGTCGCCTAGCCCAGATGGAGATTCGGAGCCACCGTTGAGATGGGTCTTGTTGTCAAGCAGGTACGGAAAGCTCTTGTGTGATCGCATCATAGGTCGCTTAAGATCGAAGTTGTGTCCAGCCACCTCAGCTTGCAGCATCGTCATGTCGCTGTCTGAGTGTGGAGGAGTGTGCTCCAGTGTCCGGACGTCGGCAGGTTGCCACTCAGTCTCTGCAGCAGTGCTGTACGCAGACATGTGCGGCGAGCTAGGCGGAGACAAAGGAATGATGAAGCTTCCGTCAACCATTGGTACCTTGGGAGAGGTTTCTGTAGATTGACAATGCAGATGTTTGACTGTTTCAGATCTACTGGTCGACCATGATCAGCAATAATAGCCTGACAAGGAGCTCTTTCACTGACCTCGTTTGGAACACTGAGCGTGCAACGTGCTAGCTACAGTGATACCGAGAGCTATAGATTGGAACGAATGACTTTGACAAGTTCCTTTCAGAACAGGACTCAGAAAGACTTGTTATGGACTGGACCGTTCAGTCTCTAGGCCCGGTGCGGGGTTGGCTGCGGGTGATCGGCGTAAGAGGGAAGGTGGTCGCGATGCTTTAAGGCCCAGGCCGAAGTATAGGGTGCTCTGCACGTTAAGGTCGCAGTGCTGTTACAAACAAACAACTCTCAAGTCCCGGGTCGAGGAGTTTTTGGAATTGCTGATATGCAGAGCCAGGCTGAATGGCTGATGTTGCACCTTGGAGTGGATAAGGCGCCGGTTTGGTGGAACACCGAGCTCGAAATAGCAGCTGCCAGGAAGGTAATGATGAGAGCCAAATAAAGACTGACACTCGACTTGGGCGCCTGTTGGTTAACCGAGTGAGATGATGAGCAGCCGGCTGGCTCTTGATATTCAAAAGCGTCCAACTGAAGCTGACGATGAAGGGGAGCCTTTGTAGGTAAGGTCAGGAACCGTCGGAGGCTATATCAGCGATAGCGGCAGAGCAGGGGAGAGCAACAGATCATTCACACAGAAAGGCTTGACGGCACTCTACTGTCGACGATCCGGATAAAATCGAGGTTAAGAGAAGTGCGAAGACTGGGGTAGGACGACGCATGGAACATGATTTTCTATCGAGGATCTGGAGCCCGTTACACAAGCAGCAGCGTGACGGCGGAGGGCCAGCAGGTACCCAAGAGCGCCTGGACACAGGGATGCGGTAGCTCGGCCCTGTGAAGAAGAGACGCCCGCTCCCGCTTCGCAAGGGCTCTGGATCATGTGTGCTGGTGCCGGGGACCCCTCCACTCAAGGTGAATGGCGGCAGTGCGTCAACATGGGGGTTCTGCAGGCCTGCTCATGGATGCGTGGAGAAAACCGCCGACAAGCATGGTCTGCTCCGTGGCGTTGAACAATCGACCATCGAGGCAGATGGGGCCACCATTATTGGCTTAATGCATGGCCAAAGCACAAACGGGAACTCAAGGGACAGGCTGCAGCAGACGACAGGGTTGTGAGCACAAAGTGGCAGGGACCCCCGGCTCGGCAACGCTTATTAGAAGACGTTGCGGGGTGTCTGCTGGCGTTGCTGCTTTAGACGAAGGTGGTGGGCGGACGAAGATGGTGGTGAGGTCTACCGTCGGACTTGGCTTGGGACGTTGAGCCAGCGATTTGGTGGCATGCTGCAGACGAGCAGCCGAGGCACCTCACAGCGACGCTGGATTCTGCTTGGATGCGGGAGCGTCTGGCATGGAATGGCTGCGGGCACTGAGGGTTGGCAGCCCCTCTGGCTGCTGGCACCTGTCTTGTTCACGGATGTGGGCCGTAAATTGCGTCAGGAACGCTTTGCCATCAGCCTTGCTACCTAGTCCTTTGAGCCGCTAATCGCGCCCGTGAGATGCATGAACATCGGGACGTCGAACGCCTTCAGCCGTCATTGTCTTCCTGGCAGCAGCAGCCAGCAAAGCGCGCGTAGCTAGGGCTGTATTCTTGTTGCTGCACACCTGCGCAACGCGTCGTAGCGAGTAGTGGGCGCTTAGTGGGCAGAGGGAGGCTGCCAATCACCGCAGCTCGCGGCGAACGAGCAAGAGATCTGGCTGGCTAGCGATCCTAACGGCCTCAGTCCGGCCCGCTCCGGGATCATGTTTCTCGAAGCCTGCTGCTGCTGCGTCGTGCAACGCCGGCGGTGGGTCGCTCGAAATTTGACAGCGGCCATGAGCGACTTGGTGCAGAGCGAAAACAACGACGGCGTCGTCGCACGCGTCAATGGACGGTGCTTCCCGACGAAGCATCGCGTTGGATGAGGCTGCGGCTGCGACGGAGCAGCTGTCTGTCATCTCTGCAGGGAAGACGTGCCTGCGCCATGATCGCAAGCCACCCCATGCTTATTTTGTAAGGCCGTTCCGCGGCGTCGATCGCCAACTTCTCCCGTGGCTGACACTGACCACTCACCCACTGCAACCGGTCCAACACTCACGTTAGGCGCGGACCTCGAAACTGGACCACCGAGCTGGTACAAGATGCAATGCTCGGCACATGGGCACACACTGTCAGAGCCAACGGTGCGCGCTGTCATGCTCGTGGGGCACAAGGGTAACCTCCAGCGTTTGGGCCGTTTCGCAACCAGCGAAAAACGACACATTATCTGGCAGACGCAATCTCCAGAGCTATGCCGAGGGCGGCGTCGCCGTCCAGTTGCAAAACGCCGCCAAGCTTCGCTGGTTGGAGCATTGCGTGTGGACGATGAAATGACAGGAGCTGCGAAGTCGCGGTGGAATTCTCCTGCACCCGGCCATTGGTGGACGTCCAGTAGCTGTGGGTTTGATGATCGGCAAGGGTGTTTACCACACGTCGGCAGAACATGCTTCCTTCAAATTTGTGCCCGACCCACCTGTGGCTGCCGCATGGACCCCGTCCCATTACGCTGCTGGAAACGAGCGGGTGCTGTCGTCGACTGTGGTGTCTTCTGAGACTTGGCGCTGGACCCGTCCCACCACGCATCATTGCACAGCAGCAATGCTATTGCAAGCGGGTTCCAGCCGGCACAGGTTGCACACCAAGTCTCCCCTCCAATTTCGGAAGCATGCAGAATCGTCCGCATGCGTGGATCGATTGCTGACAACGCACTATGATTCCAGAATGAGCCTGAAGTGAACGGCCCAAGGCCCGCCTCTAGCCATGCCTGCAACGAAAATCGCAAAGTTTGGTACGCCAGAGAAATACCGTCATTCGGACCAGGTACAGATTCCAGGCCCTTCAACCACTGCCGTTACACAAAGAACGAGTCTGGGGAAGCGATTTGCTTCCTAGTCATAGTATATCGTGCAAGTTATTATTGATCTCGCTGTTGTCCTTTCATCTCCAGATCTGTTGCCATAGCTTTGAATTCGTCATCGTGAATGGTGGCGTCGCAGATTGAGCGATGCATGATACGGGTAGGCGCGTGCTCGCCCAACGTCGACGATGTCGATACATCCAAGATCGCTCGGCATCTTGCTTCCCCATACATATTCGTATAGACTGTGAACCCCGGTGGCAAGGCGCCACAACCCCATACTGCACGTCGTCGTAAGAGGCAAAGGATGAAATGCAGTGCATGGACTCTCACTGTTCGATAATTCTTACCCATTGCGTGTAGGCGCCAGCTGCCCCTGCATCTCTACGCCGCTGCGTCCGTAGCCACCTGACTTTGCTGATCGGCCCGCTGCTCCTCAGCGCTTGGATGCTCTTCTTGCCTGTCTGGTATGGGGGTAACAGTGCCCTCCCCAGTCGCCTCAGTCGCTTCAAGGGAGGTAGCCGGCTGAAGAGCCTCCAGGCCCTTGCCATGTTCAATCCTGTCAAATGAGCTAAGCTGTTTCTTGGAAGCTAGACGAAGCCCCTTCCAGACATAACTGGATTTCTTGCCTGTCATTTGACGCTTCTCCTCATCCGTATCAGCCATTTCCAGATCCAAGTCAGTCATCCGGACTTTGGTTGCATATGACTCTGCGTTGAGCACACTGGATCTGACAAGCGTTAGGAGACGAATTGGGATTTGGCCGGCCGAAGGGAAGGCATACCTATCAGCCTGTCGTAATTGCGCAAGCCCTGTCTCTGCTTCAGTATTGTAGAGAAACTTCAAGCTGCCAGGTACGCCCATAGGCTTTGGATTCTTCTTAGACTGAAGAGCTTGTCTTGCCCCGGATTTCGCTTGCAAGAAGTCCTGGGTCGCCACTCTGTCGCGAGTGAATGGTTGGCAGTTCTCCATTTTCCACCTGACCCAATTCTTATCGCGGGACAGGACCGTGTCGACCATTCGGTAGTAGAATTTGCCATCGGGGCCTTCCTGCAGGTAATTTGCAATAGCGCTCTTGATGCCCAACGCCCATTCGGTCTGTGCTCTCTTGGTCAGCCGAGAACATTGTGATCGTTGCGGTAGTGGCGGGCAAGACTTGATAACCGAGCGGGGAAGTAACGGGGTGAAGAACTTACGTCCTCTTCACGAAGAGTGAAGTTGTACTGCATCGCCTTTTGTGCATTTTGATAGATAGATTTGCTCTTAGCTTTGTCCGTCAGAGCAAGGAGAAAGTCGATTAGAATCAGAGCTTGGACAAGGATGTGCCGCTGAAAAGCGAGATCACTCAACTGTGATCGATCAGTCATAGCGCCTCAACGAAATTGACAGTAATTGCGTACCTCGAGCTTGAATAAATCGCGGCTTGTGAGATACTTGGGATTATAGGTGTTGGCGAAGGCGTCGTAATTGTCGACCTCTCGATCACTCTCCCCTTTCTTGCGATCCGGGTCGCTGGCTTGTATGACCTTTGGTACCTCCTTGAATTTTGCAAGAGTAGCCTCAAGGCTCTTCTGAAAATGCTTAAAATGATCCTCCTCGAATAGCCGTGGCGGGTTTGAGAATGAGTGCTGTAACGACCAGAACACTGGATACAGATTGTTTATGTCTTCGGTCGTCGCCTGCCCATCTTTCAGTACGTTTGGCTCTCCAGCCTTGGTGGTCTGCTCTTCTGAGTTGGAGTCCTCGTTGACATTTATAGTGGCTGCGGCTTCATCGACTTGCATTGCATCCTCGTCCTCACCAGACTCTTTGAGAAAGTCCTCGAACGTCGTTACGTTCTCCACGTGGAAGTTACCGCGAAGATTGACCGAGCTCTTGTCGCCGAGGGGGAAGCTTTGAAACATAAAGATGTAGACACGGCCACAGAATACTGGATCTTCCGCTCGCGACAATCGTCGGAGGAGCTCATTGCACAATCGTAGAATGACAAGGTCTTTATTCTTGGAGTTGATCTGAAGAAAGTCAGCAAGCAGGTGGAGACAAACCTGTTTGTACATACAGCGATGATGGCTTCTCTCCGAGACTCTAGAAAATTGAAGACAGTTCTGCAGCCTTCAATAGACTGACTGTCTAGCAGCTCCTCGATGAGCAGTAAAGTGGCTTGAGGAGAACATAACTCTGACTAGGTTAGTTCTGAATGTTACACCCGGGGACAAAATACACACCTCGATCTCCGCAATATTGAAGTATGTCGAGCAGATTCCATATGGTTACGAACGCGGCGTCTTCGATGCGGGTCGATCCCTAGAAGAATGAGTAGGCCATAGTGGCTGTGCACGGAGAGACTGACCAGGTTGGCATAAAAGAGATATTTGGCAGCGCTGTCCACCGCGAGCTTGCGGGCCTCGTCCTCGCCCTCTACATGCTTGAAGAGAGGCGCATTTTCAGGCACAAGGTCTGACACCTGCAACGGGGGATCAATGGTCGTGCTAGGCTTCACGATGCGCGCACGTTGGAGAAGGTCATTGAGCGTCGCTATTACAGCATTTTGTGACTCTGAAGCGGACACAGCCATGATGGAGAGTTTGCGCAGTGTTCGCGCAGCTTGTAAGATGGCGTCAAAGGTTGGGCTGCCCAGGTGAGATGAAGGGCACGGTTGAGCCCGCCCTACTGTCTATACAATGCGAGTTTCAGCGACATGGACAGATAGTTGGTGAAAGCAAGCGATTATGGGCGTACTGTTGCGCCGTTTGCGTGCTGTGTCGATCTTGATATTGGAGTGAAACCCTTGTCGACGATTTAGAGTGCGGCAACAATGGAAAGGCTGCGCTAGCGGAGGGTCCGTGCTTGGTCGAGAAACACGCTAGAAACGCGTCGCGTTGGTGGGGAAGTGATGTGAAGCACTTAGACTTCCGATGTGGGCTGCGTCTTGCGCCCAACTCCCACCAATTTCGATCACGTTGCCCGCAACAACTGGAATGATGACATCCAAAGATCCACAAAGTCGCCCGCTGCCTACAGATGACGAGCTCGACGATATCCTCAATGGCATCGTCGAAGGCAGAGACGCTCCCGACAACAGCGATAACTTTGCGCAATCAGGAACCACCCACAAGACGTCGGGCACTGGCGGTGATGGGCTAGGCATTGATGAGGAGATTATTGTCACGAAAAAGCGTATACCAATACCAAAGCTCGACGAGCATCGCTTGTCTTCCGACGCGGGCATACCTAGACTGCAGAGAATCTCGAAAGACCGCTTGCGGTTCAAAGGAAAGGGACACGAGGTATGCAATCACCTCTGACACTGCAGACGGCCTTTCTGACCGCACCATAGTATGGAGATATTGCCCGGATGCTGAACATGTACCAACTATGGCTTGACGACCTCTACCCTCGCGCCAAATTCGCCGACGCGCTTACGATCATCGAAAAAGTTGGACATACAAAGAACATGCAAATGAGGCGGAAGGAGTGGATAGACGAGGGCAAGCCCCGGCGCACCACAGAGCCAGACGACGAAGTCGCCGACATTGACCTTGATGGACAAACGTCCGCAGCACAGAATGCGGAGGTTATGGATGGCGTAGAGCAACCCGCAGAGCCTTTGGCTGGACAGCCAGGTCGTACAGAACAAGTCAAGGAACGCAATGCCGAACCTGATGACGATGAACTTGACGCACTTCTTGCAGAGAGCGCAGAATTCGGCTCTGCAGCACCAAAGACGTTGCCTGTGCGGACAGTAGGACCCAATGACGACCCATTTGCCGACGACATGGAGGCCATGGCCGAAATGGAAGATATGTGGTAAAGGCTGGATTACTCAGATCCAGCGTCTGTGGCATTTTGCATTGGCATAGCGTGGCGTTAGCGGGCGTACTAGATCTTTTTGACAATCGAACTGTTGCTCTCTGTTGCACGTAAGTGCACAATTCCAGTATCACCTGAGCTTGCGTTGTGTCCCTGTTGTGCTGTGAATGCGACGTTTGTGCCCCGCGTCAAGTAGTGGCATGAGTGGGTCCCTCCGAAATCGATCTGCTGTAGCGCGCATAATCCAACGACAACGTCATACACTTTGGTCTCGCCCAACACCAACGGCGTGCTGCAAAGTCCAGGAGTCAACAATGGATGCTCTGTCCGGAGAGCTCGAGAAGCTTCGGCTGAGCGCGAGTGCGCTGGACGACCCAGGCTGGATTGACTCGATCGTTGGCGAGCAGCGACCACCAAAGCGACAGCGCAAAACCAAAGATGCCATCAAAAAAGAGCTAGAGGCGGAATTTTTGACTCCTTCGCGATCGTTCAACACCGAATGGTTGAACCAGCTGCAGCAGCGCTGGGATGCTCCAACCAACTATCGCAGCCTGTGTCAAATCGCCCCGACTCAGACTCGCACCATCATTCGCTTCACGCGCGAAGGACTGGAGGGCCGTGTCACTGGGTACAAGGAGGTCACCGTACCAGCTAATTCAGCAACAGCGAAGAACTCGACCTCTCTGCTCAGGAAGCCCGCCAACAGGGCAGAGTTTGTGCGAGGTGCCGCCGGCTTCTTCCCGTTTGCCCCTGGTGGTCTCGATGGGGTTGAAGCTGTCGCTGCGATAGAAGATGAAGACATCATGCAACGAGAAAGTGCAGCTGCACGAACATCAGGGGGTCTTGACCGAGTCATCAATTTCAGCGATCCAAACGGCTTGTTGACCATCCCACCCGGATTCACGCGAGGTCTAGATTTTCAGAAGAAGCAAACAGCAGATGCGAAAACGACACAAGAGGTTGAAGACACACTTGGAGAGGCTTCGGCAGCCGGCAAAGGTGCTGAGAATGACGAGGATGACATCCCTGACCTCAATGGTACGAGGGACACACCCATCGCCGGAGAAGATGGCCAAACCCCTATGGAGGACGAGATTGACGCGCTCTTGCCCGTCGAGTTTCCCGCTCTGGCTCCACATGGCCCTCTTGCAATGGCTGCCTCAAGAAAAGGCGGCCGTGAATGGGCTCACATGGTTGACATCAACCGGGATATCACGAACTTTCGCGAACTGGTCCCTGAGATGGCACGTGAATATCCCTTCGAGCTCGACACTTTCCAAAAAGAGGCTGTATATCATCTCGAGAATGGTGACTCTGTCTTTGTTGCCGCCCATACGTCAGCCGGAAAGACTGTTGTTGCAGAATATGCTATCGCCCTTGCAGCCAAGCACATGACCAAAGCTATCTACACATCCCCAATCAAAGCCTTGAGTAATCAGAAGTTTCGTGACTTCCGTCTCACTTTCGATGACGTGGGCATCTTAACTGGAGATGTGCAAATACGACCAGAAGCGAGCTGTCTCATCATGACCACCGAGATTCTTCGCAGTATGCTGTATCGCGGGGCGGATCTGATTAGAGATGTGGAGTTTGTCATCTTCGACGAAGTTCATTACGTCAACGATCTCGAGCGAGGTGTGGTCTGGGAAGAGGTCATCATCATGCTTCCAGAGCATGTCACTCTGATTTTGCTGTCAGCTACTGTGCCAAATACTTATGAATTCGCTTCGTGGGTAGGTCGCACGAAGAAGAAGGACATTTATGTCATTTCTACGCCGAAACGTCCTATCCCGCTCGAGCACTATCTTTGGGCAGGCAAGGGCATCTACAAGATTGTCACAGCAGACAAGAAGTTCATAGACGATGGCTGGAAAGAAGCCAACAATGTCATGTCTGGAAAAGACAAGGTCAAAGCACCAGCTGCAAAAGAAGCCCCTGCTGGACGAGGAGGCGGAGGTCGAGGCGGGCCACCCGTGAGGGGTGGACAGAATCAACGAGGCAGAGGTCAACAGAATGGAGGTCGCGGAGGAGGACAGCGAGGTGGAGGTCCTCCTGCACAGCGAGGACGTGGCAACATTGCGCGTACAGGGCGCGGGGGCGGTCGAACGACTGCTGCACAGGATCGTAATGTTTGGGTCCACCTGATTCAGCACTTACGAAGTAAAGACCTCTTGCCAGCATGTATCTTCGTGTTCTCCAAGAAGCGTTGCGAAGAGAATGCTGAGGCACTGTCGAACCTCGATTACTGCACTGCTGCGGAGAAGAGTGCTATTCACATGACAATAGAGAAATCGCTTGCGAGATTGAGCCCTGAGGATCGGGATCTGCCACAGATCAAGCGTCTTAGGGAACTACTCAGCCGAGGTATTGCTGTGCATCACGGTGGTATGCTTCCTATTGTCAAGGAAGTGGTCGAGATTCTTTTCGCAAAAACGCTTGTCAAGGTGCTTTTCGCCACCGAGACTTTCGCTATGGGTCTCAACCTACCGACCAGAACAGTCGTCTTCTCTGGCTTCCGCAAACACGATGGCCGCGAATTCCGCGATCTGCTTCCTGGTGAATACACTCAGATGGCAGGTCGTGCTGGAAGAAGAGGTCTTGATACAGTTGGCACCGTCATCATTTGCGCCCCCGGAGCCGACGAAGCGCCACCTGCTGCAAGGCTGAGGCAGATGATGTTGGGAGAGCCTACGAAATTGAGGTCACAGTTCCGACTTACATACAACATGATGTTGAACTTGCTTCGTGTAGAAGCACTAAAGATTGAGGAGATGATCAAGCGAAGCTTCAGCGAGAATGCGACTCAGGCATTGCTGCCAGAGCATGAGAAGAACGTCAAGGTCTCAGAAGCAGACTTGGAGAAGATCAAGCGCGAACCTTGCAAGATCTGTGACGTCGACCTCGAAGCATGTCATCAATCATGCGAAGACTACAAGCGACTCACAAATGAGATGCATCTGAGTCTCTTGGCCGACCCAGTTGGCCGACGAGTTATGAGCAGGAACAGACTCATCGTGTACAAGAAGGTATGTGTCCACGTCATTTGAGGAGTCGCTGGCTAATGGGCTCAGGACAACAAACGCACAGCAGGCATGCTCATGCAGGATGGTACAAGCAGAGGCAACGAGCCAACGATCAAGGTGCTGGAGATTGCCCAGAATCAAGATCGTAGGGCTGATGATCTACTGCCATATCTTGGACCTTTCGCCAAGTTCTTCCGCAACCTGCCGAAGAGTCCAAAAGACTTGATACTCAAGACAGCATTTGTGCCACTTAACGATATCGAATGCTTCACGAAGACGATTATCGACATTCCGGAGTCTGTTCAGAACCTTAACAGGAAAAAAGACACCCTCAAGCTAGCTCAAGATCAGTTCCTGCCCTTGTGCCAATCTTGGAACTATGAGGACTGGGACGAGTACGATTATGGTAGGATCAAGAGCCTTAAATTCCGTGAGCTAATGGAGACCCGAGTTAAGGAGGGTCACAATGCAATTGACAAGAAGTGTCTCGGGTGTCCAGACTTCCTCAAGCACTTTGAGATGGAGCACGATCAGTGGGTGATCAAGGAGAACATCGACGCACTTCGACAGCTCATGTCAGATCAAAATCTACAGCTGCTGCCTGACTACGAGCAGAGGATACGAGTGCTCAAAGATCTTGGCTTCATCGACGATGGCTCACGAGTTGAGCTCAAGGGCAAAGTAGCTTGCGAGGTATGCTCAATCACTTTCACTTCAAGCTTTTTACTGACAAAGAACTAGATACACTCTGCCGACGAACTTGTCCTCACCGAGCTTGTCCTCGAAAATGTGCTCGCAGACTACACCCCTGAAGAGATCGTTGCCCTTCTCTCGGCCTTTGTCTTCCAAGAAAAGACGGACATTGAACCCACCCTGACCGCCAGCCTGGAACGAGGCGTTGCCGCAATTGTCAAGATTTCCGAGAAAGTGAACGAGATCCAGACGCTCCACCAAGTGATTTTGTCCGCCGATGATTCCAACGATTTCGTTAGCAAGCCCCGCTTCGGCATGGTGGAGGTGGTATACGAGTGGGCCCGAGGCATGAGCTTCAACCGCATCACTGACCTGACCGATGTCATGGAAGGCACGATTGTCAGAGTCATTACGCGGCTGGACGAAACGTGCCGCGAAGTCAAGAATGCGGCGCGGATCATCGGTGACCCGACGCTGTTTCAAAAAATGGGGACCTGTCAGGAACTGATCAAACGGTACGTCTGTTCTCGCCTGCTCGATCATGTCCAGGCATGCTGGATTTGCTTGTGATGGATCATGCTGACTCTTCATCGACAGGGACATCTGCAACTGTGCAAGCCTGTACCTGTAAAACTGGGGCCTGTTTCGAGCGGCAAGTGGAGCTGGACGGGCTGGTTTGTTGAGGCGTGCCTGTGTTTCGGAAACCGAATCAGCCGAGGAACATGAGGTCTTCGAACCGTGGACAATCGGGATCATGGGCTCCCATGCTGTTCTGTTCGGCATTTCTGCGGTGATGCGAAGCATTCGGCGATGTAATGCATGCAGTGGTGCGGCGCATGGTGGCGTAGCATACTGTGTATAGCATAGCGGGTATAGATCTAGAGTCTCGCTGCTTTAGCAGCTGATATTGACAACACACCGTATCACACAACGATTTAGCAGGTGTTTACTTGTTTCAATGCCCGTCCATAAAAGTATTGCTATGGTGAGCATCCGATGGCTACTGAGGTCTGGTTCTTCATGCGATTTCATACGCTCCACCAATTATGCTTTGTGATACGATAGCTGCATGCTCTCCACGATGATAGGCCAGAAAGACATGCGAGGGGTACCTTAAGATACTGGGATTACACGCATCTGCCGATGCATGCTGTCGTACCGATTACAGGTTTTGACAGTGCCGTCGACTGGGGACACAACGTGAGGAAGGCGCACGCGCAAAATACGTCCAGCAGCAGTCTTGATGATGTGAAAGGCTTCTGCGCTGAAAAGTTGCACGGCACCTATTTCTCACCGAGCAGCACGAGCACGTTGCCTGATGGCCATCTGGCGCCCGCGACATGATTGGAGATGATCATGGAGCAAGCGGATGCAAGGCAAGGCTGCAGGTACACGCTTCTAACTACGGCTGTGCGTGAGGTTCCTCAAGCACATGCAAGCCTGTCTAAGTTCAGCGGATAGAGCGCTGGGTGTCTCCAGGAACCTGAATCCCATGGCAATGACAGTGAGTATCGTGCAGAATTCCGTGAACATGTCTGGTGAAGTGAAGACTAGCCGCAAGCTTGATCGATAAGGTACTAACCACGTGTGGAGGCAGGGACCAGAGGCCGTCTTCAGAACCGTGCACTCTGGCCAAAAATCCTACTGTGTATTCGATCTCAACCCCACCAAATACAATTTGGATGCGAATCGCAAGGGGTACACCGAATTCTAGAGACCTTCGGCCCTTGCCTTTCTCCCCTTCACTCACACCAATTATCCCTAGAGCCAGTGGAGGGCACCACGACAGCAGAAGAGCGCCCGTAACCCCACCGCCGCCTACACCGCACTGCCCGCGTACAGTTGGCATACTGCATAGACACAGCAACACTCCCGCACACGACCGCGACCATGGACGTCGGCGTGCTACGAGACCGCATTCAGGCGACCCTCGACCCCAATGCTGCAATTCGGCAGCAGGCCGAACTCGACCTGAAGCATGTGCGTGTGCCGCTGGGCATCAAGAATGCGCATTGGACTGGACACTGACAAGACTCTAGGCCGAAGAGCAGCCAGGCTTCACTGATGGCCTGCTGAACATTCTCGAGGGCGAACAGGACCAGGCTATTCGGCTGTCGAGTAAGAATGCGCCCGCCCGCACCAAGAGACGCCCCAATGCTGACGCGTGCCTGCAGCTGTCGTATACCTCAAGAACCGCATATCAAAGGGCTGGTCGCCTGCCGAAGAGTACAGCCAGGCCAAACCCATACCTGAGGAAGAGAAAACGTCCTTCCGCAACCGTCTCGTGCCCATCCTCGTCGCTGCCCCACCACAGGTCCGCCTACAGCTTATCCCTACGCTGCAGAAGATACTCGCATACGACTTCCCCCAGAAGTGGCCCGACTTCCTCGACATCACCGTCCAGCTGCTGAATGCTGGAGACATCGCCTCTGTCTTTGCTGGTGTGCAGTGTCTGCTGGCGATATGCAAGATCTACAGATTCAAGTCCGGCGACAGCCGCGCAGATTTCGACAAGATTGTTGCCGTATCTTTCCCACAGCTGCTCAACATTGGAAACTCGCTCGCAAACGAAACGAGTCTGGAGGCTGGAGAAATATTACGGACTGTGCTCAAGGTGTACAAGCACGCCATATACGTAAGGAACCATGCGCATTCGAAGTGATCCTGGACTGACAAAGTATAGTTCGATCTCCCCGCTTCACTTCGCGAGCAGCAGACTATGGTTGGCTGGTGTACGCTGTTCCTGACCGTCGTTGGCAAGGAGCCGCCAGAGACATCGCTTCCCGAGGACCTCGACGAGCGGGAAACAAACCACTGGTGGAAGGCGAAGAAATGGTCATATGCAAATCTGAACCGGTTATACGTTCGGTGCGTGCAAATCTGTCAATCTCTGCATGAAAGAAACTAACATACCCTAGGTACGGTAACCCCGGAGCACTTGGCAAGAACAACGAAGTGGACTACACCGAAGTCGCCAAGAACTTTATCACCATGTTTGCACCCGAGATCCTCAAGGTCTACCTGCAGCAAGTCGAAAAGTGGGTAGGCAAGCAGGTTTGGCTGTCAAAGGCCAGCTTGTACTACACACTCAATTTCCTGGACGAGTGCATCAAGCCCAAGTCCATGTGGACTCTGCTCAAGCCACACACTGACAACCTCATCTCGCATCTTATTTTCCCAGTGCTCTGCCAGTCTGACGAAGACATTGAATTATTCGAGGAAGAGCCACAAGAATATCTCCACCGAAAACTGAACTTTTACGAGGACGTCACCGCACCGGATGTTGCCGCTACAAACTTCCTTGTCACATTGACCAAGAGCCGAAGAAAGCAGACGTTCAGCGTTCTCAACTTTGTCAACGAAATCGTCAACCGATATGAGGCCGCGCCGGATAACGAGAAAAACCCAAGAGAAAAGGAGGGTGCCCTGCGCATGATTGGTACCCTGTCGGGTGTTATACTAGGGAAGAAGAGCCCTGTGGCAGATCAGGTCGAATACTTCTTCGTCCGCCACGTTTTCCCGGAATTCCGCAGCCCCCATGGATTCCTTCGTGCTCGCGCTTGCGACAGTTTGGAGAAATTCGAGCAACTGGACTTCAAGGACCCCAACAACCTCATCATCATCTACCGCAACATCCTCGAATCCATGGCCGATCCGACATTGCCAGTCCGTGTCGCTGCTGCGTTGGCACTTCAACCCCTCATCCGCCACGATGTTATCAGGACGAACATGAAGCAGAACATTCCCCAAGTTATGCAACAGCTTCTCAAGCTCGCTAACGAAGTGGATGTCGATGCACTGGCCAATGTCATGGAGGACTTCGTCGAGGTCTTTGCACCTGAATTGACTCCATTTGCTGTAGCATTGAGCGAACAGTTGCGCGACACCTACCTCAGAATCGTCCGTGAATTAGTCTCAAGGAATCAGGAGAAGGGTGACGACAGCGAGTATGGTGACTTCCTTGATGAGAAGAGCATCACTGCTCTTGGTGTGCTACAAACAATCGGTACCCTCATCCTCACACTGGAAAGCACGCCTGATGTGCTATTACACCTTGAGACTATCCTCATGCCTGTCATTACTATCACGCTCGAGAATAAGCTCTACGGTAAGCGGATTCATCACGCTCGGCATGTACCCGTGCTAACATAATTGCAGACCTGTACAATGAGGTATTTGAGATCATTGATAGCTGCACTTTCGCCGCAAAAAGCATTTCGCCCACCATGTGGCAAGCGTTTGAGCTGATCCACCGGACGTTCAAAGCCGGTGCAGAGCTCTATCTTGAAGGTAAGAAGCTTCCCAGCCGAGTCGTAGTACATTGCTGACGACTCTTAGATATGCTACCTGCTCTCGAGAACTTTGTCAACTATGGAACTCAGACTTTGATCCAGAATCGCCCTTACCTCGACGCAGTCGTCGACATGGTTCGAACTATCTTCAAAGACGACAAGGTCGGAGGTGTTGATAGAATCTGCGGCTGTAAACTGGCTGAAATCATCATGCTGAACATGCGTGGACACGTCGACGACTACGTACCTGAGTTCATCTCTCTGACCATGCAGGTCCTGACAAACGACGAGCCCAAGGTCAAGTCATTGAAGATCCATTTGATGGAGGTCATCATTAACTCCATCTACTACAACCCGGCCCTGGCATTGCACGTACTTGAGAGCAACGGCTGGACGAATAAGTTCTTTAGCCTGTGGTTTTCGAGCATCGAGAACTTTACTCGAGTACACGACAAGAAGCTTTGTATTTCAGGTATCTGCGCGTTGCTCACACTACGTGCTGAGGACGTTCCTGTCAGCGTACAGCAGGGTTGGCCTCGTCTTCTTCAAGGCGCTGTGCGACTTTTTGAGACTCTGCCAGCCGCACTCAAGAGTAAGTCTTAATTCCTCTTCCCAGAGACACGCCTTACTAACATGTGCTAGACCGCGAAGACGCCAAGAGGGAAGACAACTTCGACTTTGCCGACCAGTACGAAGAGGAGGAGGACGAAGAGTGGGAACAAGAAGCAGACTGGCAGAACGAGGGTGACGAAGCCGAGGATGTCAAGGATGAGAGCGCTGCATATCTGGAGTTCTTGAATGAGGAGGTGAGCAGCTCTCTTCACGCATCCACCTCGATCTATACTAAAGTTCCCAGGCCCAGAAGTTCTCCTCTGTTGATGACGACGATGATGATGAGCTTGAGGAGGAAAGCCTCCTCGAGACACCACTCGACAAAGTGGAGCCATATGGCATGTTCAAGCATGCTCTTCTGCGTAAGTCGATCTTCTACCCTCAAGATCAGCAGATTCTAATCATGCCCAGGCTTACAACAAGAACAACCCGCGCTGTATGAGAACCTCACCAAAAACCTCAATCAACAAGAACAGCAGATCGTTCAAGGCGCCGTC
>AJMS01010347.1:0-28370 GCA_000263175.2 Phaeosphaeriaceae sp. UM 1110
ATCATTCTGAGGCCTGAGGGCAGGAGGAATGAGTATAGGTATATTGGGGATGTTTATGTTGATGGGTATATGCATGGGGAGGCGGTGGAGGAGTTGGAGGAAGGGAAGAGGGGGAGGAAGGTTAGTAAGTATATGCTTTGTTAATGGAATTGGTGGGGAATGGTGGGCCGGGATCATGTTTATATATGGGAATGGGGTTGAGGTGAGAAGAGGACGATATGGGCATTTGATGGTTTGTCGGCCATGGGACTAGCGGGAAGACTTCGATGTATTGTAATCATACGAAACTTTTGTGATATACACGCAAGATATTGGAGGACTATCTGGTCAGTTCTCTCTAGTACAAACTACATAGAATGTTCCGGAGCAGGGAACTATCCATTTGTTCGTTTGGCGAGTGTAACGTTTGAGGCTATTGGACAGCATGGATGCTCATGCCGTGACTTCTACGGGACTAGAATAGATTGAGTCAATATTGAAAGTAAAATTGTCTTACCTTAGTCCTGTGCCCCAGCGAGGTTTCGGGCAGTTGACGATAGTTTCTTACGTCAACAGGGGCGGCGACTTTCCTCGTCCGCAGCATCCATCGTGGCACGGCCCCGTCGCTCCTTTCATGCTCATGACCTTTTGCTCCGCGTCTGATGTGCCCTGCCTCGAGTTGCCGAGCTTCATTCGTAGAATAGTTGGAAGCATGAGGTCGCATTGGTGCGTGGGAATGTGCGAGGATGGGTAACAGAACGAGAGCTGCTTATTCTCAATCGGTCGTCGGAAGCTGTCCCACGCTTTCTTTGCTCTCGGCGACGAGCCCCGGATTGAAGGCGCTACTGGACGAACGATCGGTCTGACCAGCGCGTGCGAGAGTGTACAATTAGAAGGATATTCGAAAAGTGATGGCAAAAGGACCAGGTTTTGTGTGATGCACCGTACATGCTATCTCGACTATTGTAAGTTAGGTATGTAGCGCAGCTCATGACTATTAACATATCAGAACAGAAGCCATATTGATATGGTGAGGAACACTCGTACAACAATGATGTCGTGTAGCACTCCTGGCAGAGCTACATAGGTACAAGATAGGTGCTCGTGCATCACTAGAAACCAGCTCCTTCGTAGTGCAGTTCATGACCAAACGCCAATTCCTACACATCCGTGACTCATATCCGTGCTATTAGAGGATCTACCGATGGTCAACGTGGGGAAGGCAGTGCCGCTGCTTCTCCGGATATCTTTTCCGAACAGTGGTTGAGTGTATATATGAATCGAGATTTCCGCATACATTGACAAAAGTAATTGGATGCTTCCCACAGTGTCTCTGAATCATTGCAAATGAGTCAACCTCGAAAAGCGATTGTCTTCGAGGACTATAGACGACATTCCGATCGACCGATGCTACTCTCCGCACAACCCCATGGGGTGTGCACGAGCTTCTTCACCACAATTCACCAGTGGGCCGAACAGAAAACCACTCTCCCACGATGCACGACACCTTCGCGCTAGACGTTCCGCATTCTTCTCGAATACAATACTTCCCAACAGTTTGAAGATCATGCTCGAGTGAGCACTAGCCGATGATCAAGCAGCTTCCGATGCAGCATCCGCCAATGATTGTGAAACTGCAACAACGCCATGTGCCTTGGGAGCGCTGGAGGCTTAGCCATCTACTGCACATCAACTACCGCGCGCGGAGGAAGAGATAACGACCCTGATGCTCGCGTGGTGAGCACCTCGTCTCCGATATCATCCGTCCTGTTCTGGGGTCATAGTTCAGCCTCAAAGGCAGCCAAGCCGGAGTGCACACCATGATTCGATCGGCTCTATCCAGATTGGACAACACACCACCGATCGCCGGAGTCTTCTCGAAGGAATCTCTGCCTCACCATTCGTCCCTTGTCTGCAGGTGTTCAAGAGACGAGGCCGAATGCCCAGACTCTAACTTAGCGTGAAGCTAGAAACCCCGCCTCCGCCTCCACGTTGAGGATTTTCTCCCACGTGCCAGGACGCTTGAGACTACCAAGCTGCCGACAAGCTGCCGGTCGGTGCTTTAGGTCCGCAAAACACCTAGTCGTGAAATCTTGGGGACAAGATCTGGGCTTCCTTGGCCCAACGCAGCGGTCACGATGCTGTCGAGACTGCTGGCGAGAACATGGCAGATTCTGAGTGAGCTACACGAGTCACGGATGCTCATGTGTACAGGTACGGTATGAATTCCTGTGGAAGAAAACCCATCAGACGTCTCGATGTCGCCAAATGCACTGCCCAGAGATTGAGTTTGAACCCACGGAGGACCGTTGAGCAACAAGACTAGAGCGCTGATCTCGGCCCTCTTGGCTTAGCACCATGTACCCCATTGGCGTCGACTTGGGGTGCATCCAAACTGCCAATTCGACCTCGTACCAAGGCTCTATGGCTTGCCATGGCTCTCCAGTCCCCCTCTTCTGTTGCGACAAGGCGGGAGGGATTCTGGACTCTTTTCCACATCTGGTCATCCGATGTGCATGCGGGCTCCCGTGTGGGAACGGGTGTGCCTCGCGGCACTATATTGGTCGCTGAGGCTCTTGGTATCGCGCAATACTTTCCTGGCCTCGAGGCGAAGCGCTGGTTGTTTTGACCCACTGGCTATCAAGAACGATGCTTGGAGGCGCAGAGTGTGGTATACTGAAGCTACTTCACGTGAGAACGATGACTGCGATAGCTAGAAGCTCGTAAACAAGATTTCGAACAATACGAACTACAATCTTCTGTTCTTGAGCGCCACTGTGATTACGCCTGTTTACCTTCACCTCCGAGCCCTCACCATTGGATGTAGCATCGTATTGCAAGGTACATGGTACCGCCCAGGGATCGGAGCGGAGCTTACCCTCACCACCACGCCACCTACCCCATACCAAGCCGACGCCTGCACTCCAGCTAGTCGTGTTAAGGCCCAGCGTATGGCTTCCTTGCGCTCGGCGACTCCGTTCCCTCCGATCTCGAGCCCCAATTCCCTCAAGCAGCGGCTTGGTATACATGCACATGTGGAGTATCGTCATGGATACTAGGCAGGCCGAGAATTTATCGGGACAGATACTACCTTCGTGGCTTGCGGTCTGATCATGCTTGCATGACTGTCGGGTCGTGATAGTCCTGACCGTGCTTTGTGGGGTTCGTGGAGTAAGACCTGGGGTTGTATAAAGAACAGTGAATCTGTCCCCAGATTTGAGCTTCCCCAGATCAATCCAGCATTGATTGGTGATCTGCATCCTCCTCCACATTTTTCAATTCTCCAGACTTGCTTCTGATCATAGCCATCATGGGGATGATCGATAACAAGAACGAGACGGTCATGCTCGAGCAGCAGATGACCAGGGATGATGGACCTATCAAGCCTGTGCCCATCGTCGAGAAGACGGATTACTCTGGTGCCCATGAGGTATGTTGCGCAGTCACTTCATCACTGAATACAGCATTCTGACTGTCCTCACAGAAAACCGATCCACGCGAGATTGCGCTGGTAAAGAAGCTTGATAGATGGATTATGCCCATGCTCTGGAGCATGTACTGGTTGAATTATCTAGGTGCGCCGGGTAGTATTCAGATTTGGCACATTCACTGACCACCATCAGACCGCAACGCCATCGCGCTTGCCCGACTCGATGACCTCGAGGAAGATCTGAATCTCTCCAGCGCGGAGTATCAAACTTGTGTTTCTATTCTGTTCGTCGGATATCTCTTGGGTCAAATCCCCTCAAACAGTAAGTTCAGCCTGTACCCTTGAATCGAGGCGCAGCGCATCTTTTGACAACTCATACTGATTCGTGCTCTCCTAGTGTTTCTCAACAGGACGCGTCCATCGCGCTACATGGGAACGTGCATGATGCTCTGGGCCGTTGTCTCAGCACTCACTGCCTTGGCAAAGGACTTCAAGGGCCTTCTCCTGACCCGCTTCTTCCTGGGTGTCACGGAAGCGCCTTACTACCCCGGTGCCGTCTACCTCCTCTCGTGCTTTTACACGCGTAAGGAGATTGCCACGCGTATCGCTATTCTCTACACCGGTAACGTGCTCGCTACTGCATTCGCTGGTCTCATCGCGGCGGGTATCTTCCACGGACTCGGAGATGTTGCTGGCCTCTCGGGATGGCAGTGGCTCTTTATCCTTCAGGGTGTGGTCACCTTTGTTATCGCGGTCGTGGGCTACTTCCTCCTCCCAGACTTCACACACAATACCTGGTGGTTAACCCAGGAAGAGCGCGATCTGGCGACGAATCGTATGCAGCTCGACACTGTTGGCAACAAGGGCGAGACTTCGGTCTGGGCTGGTTTCCGCCAGGCTGCTAGCGACCCCATGGTCTGGATCTTTGCTGCTATGGCCCACATGGTATGTCCACATCATCAGCTTCTTCAAAATACCACTAACTTCGGTGCAGCATCTCGCGGCCAATGGCTTCAAGAACTTCTTCCCCACTGTCGTCAAGACTCTTGGCTTCAGCCAACTCATCACCCTCGTCCTTACTTGCCCACCCTACCTCATTGCCGGCGCAGTCACCATTGCAGTCTCCTGGTCATCCGGAAAGTTCAACGAGCGAACATGGCATATCACGATCTCCAAGTGCGTCGCCACCGTCGGGTTCCTCGTCGCATGCGCACCCATTAGTGTCGCGGGCCGCTACACCGCCATGGTGATCTTCACCATCGGCACATACGGCGTCAACTCCCTCATTCTCGGATGGTGTGGCTCAACCTGTGGTCAGACCCCTGAGAAGAAGGCTGTTGCTATTGGCATCGTGACCACCATCATGAACGCGTCTTTTATCTGGTAAGCTCAAAAGCCCAATACTCAGCTTCCTAGCAGCAAAACTGACGAATGATTCAGGACTCCCTACCTCTGGCCTAGGTCAGATGAGCCCCGCTATGTTATCGCACTCAGCTCCTCTGCCGCTTTCTCCATTATGACATTCGTCCTTGCTTGGGTTGCTAAGATCCTCTTCAAGCGCAAGAACAAGGCTCTTCGCGAGTCGGACAATGAGACGCAGACTTTCTATGTCTACTAAGTCTGCAAAGAGTCATGTATGTTGGAACGACACGTGTCTATGGCTTATGACAGTAGATTTGTGAGACAAGGTGCCAAGGGGGAGTTTTTTTTTTTTGAGATTTAGCAGAAAGAGGATTCAATAAACGGCACAAGATGATTGCCAAATTTTCACAAATCTTCGGATACTTCATACTGATAGCGTGTGACGCACTTTCGCAAAATCGATCTGCAAGGCAAATTCAGCCGAGCTGTTCAATTGGGTGTTCCACACAAATAGCCTTCGACCGGCCAAGCATAATTGTAAAATCGGTCGTCAGACACAGCCCGACCTGAACTCACACAGCCGACGCACAGCCCCCGCCCAGCCCAACAAGAGCCCAACAAGCAGTGGTAACCACGAAGAAATGGAGCTGTCCGCAAGCAGAGCAGAGGACAACGGACCATACTATCGTTGTCAACATATTCCGACCTTGACCACGTGACCGATTCAGTGGCTGGCTTTCCAACATGTTTCCAGTCACGTCTTTGCTCTTGACCTTCACGCTCCTGCCCGTCGCCCTTGCAGTTCCTACACCTGCTCCAATATCTTCAGTGCAGATCGACCCATCTGCATCCTCATCGAATCGCTGGTCGAAGGAAGCTGTTTTCGCTTTGCTGGCCGTGATAACAACAATTCTCTGTTTCCTCACTGGCCTCGCGTGGCCGAAATTACGAGCATATATACATGAGCTCAGCAAAAGTAAGTCTATCGGGCTAGCTGAAGCTGCAATCTGGCACTAATGTGAGACTAGAACAGCAACGGCTTTTGACGAGGATGCGCTCGCTTCGCCACAGTCGGACAGTGAGAGGGTGGAGACGCAGCCAATACGAAACTCGTCAAGACCTGCAAAAGCAGTACGACGAGTTGCTTAAAACGCGTCGGAGTAGATTTTGAGAATTTCTACTTTCAAAGTGTTTCTGGTTGCACTATATGTATTACACGGTAGGATAGTCTCTTGATATTTCCATTTACGACACAATACATACAAATCGAGTCTCCACCTGCCGTGCTACCTTCTACTCATGAACAACTGAATCAAAATCTTCTTCCAGCACCAACCCAACCCGACTTTCAAGTTTCAGATGAACTTGGTTAGAATACGAATGTTGGCGTGCCGCAAGCAAGTATATATGGCAGCCGCAAGCCAACGGATTTCCGGCTTTTCCAGTTCAACGAGAGGCAAGGAGCAAACACTTGGTTCCGATATCTAAATATTCATGGTTTGTTGGCGTCTTGAGACGGAATACCTAGCCTCTTTCTGGACAAGATAACACTTCACGACACCTACACACCTCCACACAACTTTCATCTCGACCACCTTCTCCAATTGGAAGATCTTCAACGTCAAGAGATAACAATCAGCGTTCTTACCTTTGCTTTTACAAGACAAGATACATCCTAGTAGGTTGAGAACTTATTTCTTGCTCTCCAAACAGTTGACCCAAGTGCTTGTCCTACTAGAAGGAGAAGGCCACATTCTTGATGATTTTTTCAACTCATATGGGAAAAGATTCCAATGGTCTGTACTGTATTTCTCAATCAAAAGTGCCAGAAGAGCCGAATGAAGGTTCGATTATTTCCTGCTTGCCTAATTGTCCGCAGAGCCTGCCTCGCCTGCCACATCTGCAACGCGTACGATGGCCAAGTACTCCGTGTTTCCATCAATCTTCACATGCATCATGAGATGATCGTGACATTCTGTCTCCAGCTTGACTCCATATCTCGGTGCATCGTCCTGCACAAGCGTTTCCTTGACCTCGAGCGCAGTGCGTTCGATGCTATCTTGCTGAGAGGCCACAGTGTCTCCAGACCTTTTCGCCTTTTTGCGATGTTCATTTACTGCTCGATCGACGCTGACTGTTACAGATGTATGGTACTCGGATAAACGAGGGTTTAGTCTTCGTGCTGCATACGAATCATGAAGACGTTTTCTCGCAAACTGCCATGTGTGCACGAAAGAAGCAGCATTACGAACAACACCGAGCATACCTCCTGTAGACGACAGAATCCCTAGATAGCTCTTGGAGTAGGTGTAGTCCTCGGAAGCCGCGAGGTGGAGGGCTTTTGCCCGAAAATCTGTTACAACGAGCAATCTGACGGGATGTCAATAGAGCCACATGGGGATTTGAAGTTTGCTTACAATGCGCCGGCCTCGAAAATGACTATAACTTTCCATTTCTTTTTTTTTTGCTGCAGGCGAAGACCGAGTATGAGCTTTAGCGGCGCAAGAAGAATCGCAACATCTAGTAGCAAGCCTGAAACCTCAAGCGCAATGTAAGACGAAATCTGATTGCCACACAGACCTTTGACATCAGGGTTCCACTGTGCGGATATTGGACGACATATCAAACAAATTTCTAGAACTGACGCCTTTCCATGGCCTATGCAGAGGCCCAGAAGCACCGCGACCAGCACACAAAAATGCTCGTATGGCCTGAAGATTGACCGCAAGAGGCAACAACCTGAGATGCGTACAAGAGTACTACAGGCTGACCACAGTGTCTCATTAATGATGAGGGACTATGAAGACATTAGTCGGAACACATCATGCATCATCACGGTGCTCATTTTGGTAATGGCAGCAAGATTCTGCTGTGTCATGTCCCATAGATGCCTTGCGCTGCCTTCGTCCAGCGTAGCCCACGTCGTCTGTGCCACGAGCATGATTCCAATCACAAGCGCAAGCCACACGCAAACGTCTGTGATGCTTGGCCTGACTCTTCGATTGTGGTGGAGCCACACGAGGCGTGCGCCGGTCGAAACGCAAGCTAGCACCACCATAATCCAGCTCACGATGATAGAGCATTTTGCCAATGGTGTGAGCGACGCCATAATGGCTGTGAAAGATGTAGGGCGCAGGCATGGAAGCCTGGAAGTATTCATGAGCCTCTCGTATGCGCAACAGATTTGTATCCTAACAGCCCGCAGGTGGTGTGGTGGCGGAGCAAGGCTGTTTCATGCAGGTCGAAGTGCACCTGCATGGCCAACGCATCCCGCTTCCTTGGTCACCATGATAATCGATACACGAAATGCGGCAGACATTCCGTAGTTGCTCTGTCAAAGATGCGACGGACAGGTCATTCGTGCTGTGTGGGGGCTGTTAGGATGTGGTTACCATGGACGGAGGCGGCATGGAACATTTCGTGTAGAGGTTTCCGCGCCGTCACTTTGCTCAGGGCGGCTTTCATCCTCGGGGTGCGGAGAGATTGGAGTGAAAAGCAATACTGTTGGAAGCCATGCCGTTAATCGTAAATTCAAACATCCAGGAAAACATACCTGCACATCAGTGTCACTCGTCTTCGACGAGAATTTGAGCTCAGGCGAGAAGCCATAAGAACCGAATCAATACCAGCGCCACAATGATCCAAAGTACACGAAAGTCCAGTAGATTAGACGTTTCCATTCAACGCTGGGGTATCTATGCGCTTCTCATCGCCATGCTTCCATAACCATTCATGCTCATCGATCCACCCTTCAACCACAAAACCAAGAACCATTACCTCCCCTCTCCTCCCCTCATCCTCACTGACTCCATGAATCTGGGTATCGTTCACTCCTCACTCGCTTGCTTCGAGTCATCGTCCCGCCTAGCCTCTCATGCTCAGACGGGACCGCGCTAGACTCGGCTGGTATGCGTGGTTCTCCTCCTCCTTCCGCCGCTCTTGCCGCAGGTGAGGCAGTTGATGATGATGGCAAAGAGGCTGACAATGGCGTTGATGATGGCCTTGATGCCGGCTGCGATGGCGTTGACAATGGCCATGATGCAGTTGCCGATGGTCCTGAAGATGGACTGGATCTGTTGTATTTATCAGCACACTGCGAGAGGAAGGTAGGTGGTATAGAAGTGAGAGGGACGTACGCAAGAGACGACGGCACCCATGGTTGCGGTGTAGTTTGTGTTGTTGTTATGCTTTGGTAGAAGATTGTTCGTGGATGTGGATGTGAGTTGGAATCTCTCTCGTTGTGTGGAGAGAGAAGAGTGAAAGAAGAGAGGTAGTGTGTTTGTGCTGAGGAATGCTGTCTCCCTCACAACAGGGCCCTACTGCCACTTATATCCCATCACACGCACCTACCCTCCATGCCGCGTGACGTCAGAAAAATTCCCAGCCGAAAACAACCAGCAAACGCTTTGCCCTGCCCTTGCACACGCACAATCTATGCACGCGCCAACGCCCTTGCCTGGGCACCTCAGACGCAGATTTGGACAATCTCCATCATGATGACCCGCAAACAGCCCGCTCCCAAAACCTGCTTGGACAGCGTCTCCATGCGTCCCGATGCGGAAGCGATCTACCAGTAATTACCGTATCAAGCGTGGCACGACAGGCCTGATCCATGTTGTTGCGCCACAGCACAATGCTAGTGTGAGGTCATGGCAAGTCAATGCAGGAATAATCGACATTCCCATGTGGCTGAACCCATCGAGAACGCGGTTTGCGATCGCGACATCAACAAAATGTCACATTCACGTGGTGTCCCGCTGGCGTGACGGGCAACTCTGCCGCAAAAATACACGTTGATAAGCACGCACCATGTCCAAAGCTGTGCACTGATCGTCCAGACTCTTGTCAATATGTTGCGCGTCACCAAGTCCTCTGTCTCGACACTGCAGCGAATTGTGACGCGATGCGCACCTCCTTCTCCGCTCCATGGCACGTTTCGTGCAGCTGCTGCAGCCTTTTTCGCCGCGTCGCTGATGCATCACGGAATCCCGATTCAGAAGACCTTTCTTCGTACTGACGTAGCTGTGGCTGAACAGCCCGCCCAAAGGCTCTGGAATCTGGGTGGTTGGCTGATCCCTTCACCGTTTTTCAGGTCATGCGGAATTTTGATTGTTCAGACATTGTGACGCCACAACCTTGCAGGGGTCCCCGATCCGGTCGTCTGAGCTCCATCTCGATGCGGGACAGAAACAGGGCAGCCAGAGCCAATGTCTCACCACCCGTGGGCGGCTGTAGGCGCAATATGCTGTCATATTCCATGACCTATTGCCGTGGCTGCCAGAATCTCGAGCTCATGAGAGATGAAAGGGCCAGTTTCATCCTGCGCAGCCTGCGTCCTGCCCTGCTTAGCGCTCCCGTCAACATCGCGTATTTGGTAGCTGTGGCTTGTGCACTTGTCAACGCCGTCTGGCATGGCTGGGCAACGGCGGCACGCACCACGATTCTATTCGTACTTCATCTTTTCCCATACAGAATCGTTACGCATAACCTTTTCCATTGTCTGATCATCTATCGCATGTACTTGCTACATCATGCTGCAAATCGAATCATGCCGTGGATCATTTGTGATCATGCCGCATCCAACCCCAAATAGATCAAAACGCTACGTCATCCCGCAGTCCGGAAATATGTTCCACGCCATACTGATAACGGGAGATGGGAAAGAGATGACGCTGTGAATGCTGTTCGAGAAATTTCCGTGCCCAAGAATCTGTTTGATAACGCTCGTATATCCCTGTCGCAACCAAGGCCAGGCGTGTTGTCCAGACGCTTCTATGATTGCCGACATCGTATCGTTATTTCGTTGAGCAAGGTTCGAAGTCTGTTGTTTGAGGATGTCCTCGGATAATGTTACCGCCAACTCGTACTCCTACTGTTGTACTCTCCGCCCTGTTCGTTCGACATGTTCGACGGCCTCACTGCTCCGCTTCCTCCGTGTCGTATCCTGACCTCAAACTCCGATTGTCGGCACAGGTGGAATGTCCTCTTCATTGATTTTTGATTCCAGAGCTCGCCTCGAACTCGTCCGCGAGGACACGCTGGGCCTGCTTCCCATTCGACGAAGTGACCTTGACTCATCCCCATTCCGACGAGGAGGGTTTGTAGCTGAAGTAGGCGTGGCTGTTTGATGTGAGGGTCCTGACAGCCTCTCGCCCTCACTTTCACCAGTGCGCGAGGTAGAAGTGGTGGCATTACTCAGCGCCCTCGCCCGTTCTCCGCTCCCTTGGCTGACAAAGTCTTGCGAATTCCAGTTCGGGCGGTGTAAGCGTGCTGCTCGGGGTAACGCCGTATACGAAACCTGTGACTGATTACTCGCCGCCATCATGCCCAGCGCTGGTGGTTCAGGGTCTATTCTGCTGCGAAAGGAAATTTGTGAGGCAGAAGCATCATTGCGCATTTCTTGCAAGAATTCTTCGTCTTCGTCTTCGACCTTGGGAACTCGCCTGACTTGATTGACGCTGAAATTTGAGCCGCTCTGGACTTCTTGTAGTGGCACGGTCTGAGACGGATGTGAATGGTGAATTCGTCGACGACATCTCTCGCGGAGCGGCATTCTTCTGGGCACCATGGTCTTTCGATTAGGTCTGAAAGAGACATAGCTCTTCCTAGCTCCAATGACGATTGTGACAATCACGGTGATTGTTAATAGGCCTTGGATGACGATGATGGCAACGCCAACGGCAGTAGCTAGGATACGAGGCAACTGGAAGGTTGCGTCAAAACTCGCTGAAAGAGCTGTGGTGGCCACTTTGCTGAAGCCGAGGGAGTACACCAGGATGCTGTTCAGGCGCTGACCTTCAAAAGGTCGCAGGTAGATCAGGCCGACAAATGCGATAGTCTCCACCACGAGGAGACCAAAGACCTGTGCGAGGGGCTGGCTGGATGCTCCAGCCATAAAGCCTGCCCGGATGAACTCGTAAACAAGCCAGACCGCGAAGAACCACCATCGTGTCTCACGATAACGAGAAGCAAGCCAGCCGAAAGAGACTATGAACGCTTTATCTTCATGGTGTGACTTGTCACCAGTGGATGATCGGACTGTCCACAAAGAAATGGTGCTGAAGTGATTCTCGTCGTCCGACCTTGGGGATCCGCGGTGTATGGATGGCTTCAGCCAAGGAAAAATTCCAAAAACACCAACCCTCTCGATGACCAGGGTATTCTTTTCGCATACATAATTCCCTTTCCTGAGCTTGTAGTAGCAGGCCAAACCTGCGGCGGTACCGATACCAAAGACTACGATGAGGAAAATGGCGCAAGCTATCGCAATCGATTTAGGCGATTTGAGGTATGTCAGCTGGAACATGGAAACGAATGTCAGCATGAAGAAACCGATGAAAGCTGCCCTTGATATAGCAAAGACGGTGTAACGCATGTAATGCGATCGAAAGAAGGTCAATCGACTGTCCCTCATCATCTTTGTTGTGCTGAGGGCCTCAAGGACGAACTTGAAGGCTACGACAGAGACGACGATGAAGGCGACCAGTACCAGAAACCACAGAAGGCTCGTCATGAAGGCATTTGACGCCGGAATTCGTTCTTGCGCAAGCGTGCCAGCAAAGCCGGAAAAGTTCCCAGGGAGAGGAAGACCAGGCTTTACCGGCTGTCCCGTGTACGAGAAGCCACCAATTGAATCGCTGACCATCCGTTTATGGACCGCGTATATGGCGTGAATGTCGTATCCACCACCAAGGTCGGGATTGTCCACACCTGTGCCCGCAGCGCCGACCTGGGAAGTGTTGCCTCTGTTCGAGCCGATGAATTCGTTAATGCTGTTCTGCATGTGCTCCGAGTAGATCATGCCACCTGTCCAAGCATAATTGCTCCAGAAAGAGACCAGTACGCTAGGCCAATTCATCGACAAAGCGCCGCTGAAGTATATGTGGTGCCATACGGCAAACACGATCATCACTGAGACGGAGTTGGCGTAGTGCTTCCGCGTCTCAATAACGTCCTCACCATGGATGGCTGTTGCGAAAGAGGACAATATGGCCACCAGGGTAAAAATTCCAAGAGCGGTTCCGACTCCAATCTTCTGGCGGAATGTGTTTCCATTCGTGATCAAAGCAGCGAAGCAGCCGATTTCCGCTTGTGTGGAGTTCGAAAAGATCCTTAGGATGGCCTGACCTTCGAAATCGGGAATGGCCAATGCTATCTCTGGGATTCCCAAAACATCATTTTCGTTGACCGGGATGATGCCTTCAGCAATGATTGAGACTCCCCTCTTGACGGGACAGGCACTGCTGGTGTTAGCATGTCTCGACCTCGCAGTGCTATGCTCGAGCTCACCTGTTGATGTTGGCACTGCATGGGTTGAAGGTCAGCTCGAACCGACTCTCACCGTATGCAAAGACGCCAATGGACATCATAATGTTCTCGCTGGTCAACGCAGTCTCTCCTTCGAGGTGAAACAGTACAGTCATGTTGTCGCGGTAGTAAGCAGCGTCGAAGCGAGTGACGTTAATCAAACTCTCGCCCAAACAATCTCCATAATCTGCAGTGTACAATGCGGGCCATCGATCATCTCGGACTCGGTATTGCTTGCCCCCGATTATGCCCTTGACATATTCAATGTCTGATGTCGCGAGCGCAGTGTTGACGACGATGAGAAGCAGCCAGAACACTCTTGCGAGCCGAGAAGCTGGTGCTGTGAACATAGTGGATCTGCGCCAGAGCCAGTGTTGATTGTCGAAGCGCCCGCACAACTCGGAATGCGTTCACTGCCGGAGCTCTCAAGCAGCCTGCTGGTTGTCGTAGGAGGTGGGCGCCGGCAGGTTGCTGGGACTTGATCCACCCGTGCGACCTCGAGAAGCCGTGACTATGCGTTTGCCGTCGTCAATAAGAGCTTTGGGATACTGTATAAGATCGATACGCCCGCCGCTGCCTAGGATGCCGCTAGTGTCGAGCAGTGAAGCAGAGTTGGAGTCAAGATATCAGCTGCATCCGGTAGAGAACAGCTGCAGCATAGCGAGGTTGTCCAGAGAGATGAAGAGGCGGCAGTAAAGGGAAGTTCAGACATGTATGGCAGCTTCGAATTGACCTGTGGTCGGTCGTCGTCGTTGCCGGCATTTGTGATGGGCAAGAGCAAACGGGAAGGAGCCCCACTTTTACGGTCCGCCTTTCACTTCACTCTTCCAGCATATGATTATGTCATTGTCGTAATTCTGTGGTCAGTTCTATCTGCATGGCATAAAATTCACGACACTAAATGGAAAGCGGTTGTGTTGACTGGTATTGAAGATTGTGATTATGTGTGCTACTCAAAGAGCGATCATGTAAGTCGCCTTCTCAGTCTGATCTGGATATCGTGTGTAACAGAATGACTCCCCAAAAATGAAACGCCGCGCTAAAGGAGAATACATGTACGCTGGAACAAATTTATCGTCGTCATCAAAAAGTCTTAAGCGCCATAGTTTTGTCCGCTGCTCACAGGCATATATCCTCCAGGACCCGTAGGTTTCGCCCCCAATCCTGGCGTGGATGGGTCAGGGCTCATCAGCGGCGGGCTGGTGAGCGGCGGACTGGCGAGTGGCTCCATGGAATATGCGTGTTGTCCCTTATACTCTGTGCTCACGGTAGTGAAGGGGGCGGTGTCGGTGTACGCAGTGTGCACGCTGTAGTGCGCAGATTTGCGTGCATCCTCGAGATTGACCGAATCATGGTGACCATGTCCATGCAGTGGTTCAGTCTCGTGGACCTCACCATGGCCATGTGCATCATGTCCACCACCATGGCCGTGCTCGTGTTCTTCGACTTCGAGTGCGTATGGTTGTCCGCTCTTCTTGAGGCGCCAATTGCAGAATATGGATGTGAGCTTGTCGGATACCATGACCAGGAACAAGAGGATGACACAGATGGGAAGAAGCATCGGGGTGCCAAGGGCCTCGTAGAGCGACTCCTTCTTCGCCCAGAGACCGAGCAGCGCGCCACCGACACCGAGGACGATCGTGCGGCTGATGATGGAGGTGTAGTCGAAGAGATCTGCCTTGTGGCGCCGGATGAGGAAGAGAAAGATGATCAAGCACAGGATCAACACGCAGAAACAGCTCCAGTAGTACATGTAGACAAGCTCCCAGGCCTTGTAGGCAATCTCGATAGGCTCAAACTCGTCGAGCTTCTTGGTTGGGATCTTCATGCCGAGGCCGACGTAGATGCCGTTCGAAACCGAGGCACTGACGTTAACGAACTCCATGGGCCAACCGTCCTCCTCGTAACCTGCAGCCTTTCCTGCCGCGCAGATGCCAGTCTCGTTGCCAATCTTGTAGACGGCCTCCAGAGCTTCTTCGTAGAATGATATGGTTTCCTTCTTAGAGTCGAGCTCGAAGTATGCCAGTAGTGACATGAGCTTGTCGCGGAGCTTTGCGCCATCGAGCATCTCCTTTTCGCAGTATTGCATAATGCTCTTCTCGACTTTGTGGGCGTTCTTGATGGTGTAGCGGGCCAGGGCAAGCTGTTGCGAGCCTTCGACGACACCAACGATGGCGAGCTGGAAGGGGAAGTGCATCAGCGACCAAATCTGCTGCCGGATGGTTCCGTAATGTCCGTGGGGAAAGTTGTCGAAGTATAAAGCCCAGATGAAGACCTACGAGGGACAGTGTCAGTTTATGAGATGTCGACTCGAAGACAGCTTGACATACCAGAATGATAATGATGCACATGACGAGAAAGCATCCCTCAACGTCAAGGCCATGCTTTCCCATGAGCCTGCTGACTGTCTTTGTTACACCGATAGCACCCTCACCAATAACGATGATGGTGAGCAAACTCATACGCTCCATCAAATGCGTTTTCTTGAAACTCAACATGCGCCAGCAGCAGGAAATGGTAATGGCGGCAATGGCTTCGAGTGTAGCCACCACGTACCAGACCAAGTATACGAGTCTATGATCCTTCTTCACGCCTTGGAATGCGGGGGTCATGGCAGCAAATGCACCCATAGCGACAGCGTAGATGAGGAACATGAGACCCAAGGGAAGGTAGAGCTTGGCGTACTTTGCCCTCCATGTGAAGAACTATTTGCGTAAGCAAGAGACCTTTGGTGGATCATACATTGTTCTTACAAGCACGACCAGATACTGGATGGCGAGCAATCCTCTGCAAATCACCAGGGTATAGCACAGAATCCTGAAGTTCTGCCAGTTGTTAGCCATTGGCCCAACACTCTTGGATGAATCCACCTACGATGTTGTCTCCTTTGGGACTCGCAGGGTTGAACTGCGAGCCCACAAGTGCCAAGCCTACGAAGCAAATGAATTGAACAGTCTTGCAGATACGCTCATAGAGCGAATCTCGCGCGAAGCGGACATCGTGGAGCGTGATCTGGAACCATGTCGACCACAGAATGCCGAAGAAACCAACGTATCCCAGAAGGTAGTCGCCGTCAGTGATCGAATGGTATGCGGTGAACGTCGCGAGATTGGCGACGAAGAAGAGATCGAAGAACAACTCAATGCTGTTTGCTTCGTGACGCTGCGAGAAGACCAGCGAATTCTGGTCTGCGCCGACAAGTGGTGATTCGATCCACGGTGTGGTCTGGTGCATACGCTTCAAATGCTTCTCTTTATCGCTGTTGCAAGTTAGTTCCAAAGGCGTGTAGATCGAAATATGGTGGCGTACACATCGCGCTGATCGCAGTCAGTTTCAACGTCCATTTAATAGTAAATTGCTCTTATTTTTTGCAGCATACCTTGTGACCGTGGAACTTGAGACCCATCTTGAATACTCAGACTCACTAACAATTAGTGGACCAGATAGACAACCAACAATGAGAACGTCGACACTACCAACGACACTGACGAGCATCAGCAGCGGCGGTGTCCCGCAATTTAAGAGGCCGTACCACGCGAGCAGTATCGTCCCCACGGCCGATAGCGAGTCCTTTTTTAGGGCTGGACCCATGTCCTTTGGAGCATAAGCGCATCCTCGCTAGTCTCGGGCCAATTGCATGTCAGTGTGGCTGTTGCACAGTCTGTGCTGTATCCATTCAGTAAAGGCGGCTGAGTGCTAAGCTGAGCGAAGCTTTGCGCCAACATCTGCAGACGGGATTGGGGCTGAGCGCTGGACACGACAGATTGGGGTTCGCGACGATCCAGAACCACGGTCTGCATTGCCAATCGAGCAGGCTGGATGAACACGTGCAGTGCCAAGCCGTCCACCGGGGTCTGGTGGGGAGGAAAAGGGTGAAGTTCAGCTTATGGCTGAGTAGCCTCTTTCACGGGCCGTCCGTCGGAACCAAAACTGCTCAGCTTTCTGGCTTGGTACCGCAGCTCAGCCAGCCTCGCGCGATGGCATGGGAAGACTACTGATGCATATCTATGCACACAAGAAGCGACGTGTAGCTCACGAGATCTCTTGCAGTCTTGCTGCAGGAGATGGCTTTTTGGAAATCGAGATTGTTTTGCAGCTGGTCTTGGCCCCCATCCTGATGCCCTGAGCCTGCTCGGCGGATCCTTTTCTCCACAGCAGTGACAGTGCGGAGCGCCTTATTTTCCGCGTCAGCAAATATAGTACATTTGAATCAGCATTGCATAGAAGTAGCCCCGGTGTCCGAGGCCCGGGTCGGGTTGTAGTGCTGATGCTAACACAGCTCTTGCCCTAATGCCCATTATCCCTTTAGCGCATCTTAGCTACGCCCGCTAATCTCGGTTCTCACGATTGGCTGGTGGCGCTCGCAACATGTTGTTGTAGGAGCATTCCTGCAGTATGTGCATCCTGCAACTAGGAGGTGTCAGGTCGGACTGGACGATGAGGCTGACCTAGACCTAGATCTATGATTTGTTTTTTTTTCTTTTTCGTACGACAGATGCCTGCTGAGATATCATACACATTAAGTAGCGTCCGTCGACGGAAATCGATGGTCTATACCCAAATCTACCGAGGTGACAGCGACGCCGCGCTTGAATCACCCAGTCATGCCCAAGATCACGAACTAAAAGCTTATTGACAACACGCACTGTACAGAGTCTACTTTCGTACCAGGCCAGTCCGCTCATTTGAGCTTCCGCCAGCGTCTCCTTCTTCATCATCCTCGTCTTCGCTCTCATCGGTCCAGTCATCATCCTCGAGACCTGCACCGCGGATACCGAAGCTCATGAAGAAGCCCAGCAAGGAGATGCCTGCAAACAAGCCAAACGGGAGTGCTTCACCCTTGGGCTGAATCTTGGTCGCTGCCGTGAACAGTGAGCCTGAGATGAATGGACCGGCTGCGCGGCCAGCAGCAGAGAGGGTTTGAGCCAAGCCGTTCAAGGTTCCCAGCACATTATGGTTCGGCGCAGAGTTAGTAATCTGTAGCGTGGTTAGCATGATTTCTCCACGAAAGATCTGCGAAGGGCGTCTTACTAAGAGCAAGGCTGCAGTCAGGCCGCCTACTCCTGCAATGGTCTTGATCACCAGGATGACGCCAAGCTCAAACCAAAGCCAACCAGCTCCGTTGCCGATGCCCCTGTATGGGTCACTTTTCTTGTAGCCCACCCAAGGCATCAGAATGAAAGCCGCAACGAACAGTGCTAAGCTGACTCTGTATGCCACCTTGTTGCCCATCCTCCCACGGAGTCGTCCAAATATGCCCACCTGAAACACAATCGTGATAGCACCAGCAAAGGATAATGACAAGCCAACTGCTTCGGGCTTCAATCCACGGCCTGTTGGTGGTAGCTCCTCAGCGAAAATGGGGTATAGCGAGTTGTAAGAAATGTTCGCAAGCTGGAAGATGAAGTAAGTGACCAGTAGGAGAACGGTGTCTCGGTTTAAGATCTCTTTCTTCGAGAGCACCTCGCCATTGGTCTGGGGAAAGAGAATAGGCGCTGATTCGCCTGAATCGTCTGAAGCAGCGTCCTCATCGTCTTCGTCTACGTCATCCGTATCGTGATTTTGATGCCTGTGTTTGCCAAATAGACGGCGAACGTATGTTGGCCGTGGGGAACTTGTAAACTGCCACATCCAACTAAAAAGACTGCCGATTCTTTTGCTCAACGGGGGCAGATGCTTCGCCTCATCCAGACTCTCTTCAAGGAAGAACATGCATACTATCAGATCGATGGCGAGTACGGCAGCCGAGAAGAGGTTCGGCAGTAGATAGGGATACGGATTGGGCTTGCCGCTATCGAGCGGGTTCTTGTAGAAGACCAGCAGTCCACCGACGATGGGCCCAGTGATACCGCCAATTCCGTACACTACAGGGAGGTAGGTGAAGGCTCGCGACTGGTTGCTGCGATCGGTGATTTCACCCAAGCATGTCGAGACGACACCAGAGTTGCCGTTCACGAGACCCATCATGGCCTGCACCATGATCGCCTGCCACAGCGTCCGACAGAAGCCAAACGCCATGAAGCAGCACATAGTCAAGAAGGTGCCCAGTATAATGACGGGCTTGCGCCCGATCTTGTCCGACAGCCAGCCCCAGAAGAAGTTGGTCGTGAACTGCGCCAGCGCAAAAGACGACGCGATCAACCCAACGTACAGCCCCGTCTGTCCATCCTTGACCTCGGGGAATTTCTTGGTCATCTCGGGCAGATAGGGGCTGATGGAGTTGAGGGCCGTCTGTTCGGCCAGCGCGATGACTGCAAGCACTATCAGCTGCCCGGTCGGCAGGGGCGATTCGTGGTTGTGGTCGTCCGACTCATCACCGCTGCCGTGTTCGCCATCGGGCGACGAGGCGATTGGGCGTCCACGTGTCCTTGGGGGAGCAGTGGGAAATGTCTGGTAGTGCAGCGTCGACGACTTGCGCGTGTCGATGGGAGGCCGTCGGGATGGCATGGCGGGGCTGCAGGCTCAGCGAGCCGAACAGAGCCTAGGATTTGTGTGATCTACCTTGTCGAGGCAGGCTGCATGCATGAGGCCCGAATAGAGGGAAAACAATGCAGTTTGCGCAGGCAGAAACGGATGTCGCAGTGAAAAGTTCTGGATCCGGAGCGATGAAGTCATCGCCAGGAACCGCTTGGCGCGGCTTTTCCGTCTACACTGCGCTACGGGATACCTAACCAGTGCCTTGTCTTTTCGGTCCTCTACGCGTTACAATTTCGCGCCTCGGACCAACGATTACTGCGTACAGAGCGTTACCTCATGGTAGAGCTCTATCGGGCGCGAACGTGTTTGCGATACTCACTGACGTATGACACCCAGCTACGCGTCTAACACGCGCATCATGTGCAACCAGTACTTCCCTTCGCACGGGGAGCTGAATGTCGCTCCAGCAAGTCTGCACAAACAACACCATGGCATTGTCTCCTCGAATTCCACCCTCGGATAAGATCAGATGCACCGCGCCCAGTAAATTTCGAGGCCCGCTCCGATTCAGGAATCGAAGTAGAACGGTGTCCAATAACATGCTCAGACGCACAAGAGCACGGAATCACGAGTTACGCATGCTGTCCGTACATGGTACCTTCTGTATGGTCCCGACATGTCCAATACCTTCGCATGCGTTTGGCGCACGCCTTGCGAAAACATCCCGCAACGCTCCAACGAAAAGCACTCTCACCCCTGCCAGCTACACAACCCACGCGAACCCCACACGTCGTTTAATATACCATCCAATATCGAGCCCTTGGCTTCATCTATTTGGTCAGATACCGACCGATTTCCAGGAAGAAGCACCCCAGGCTCTCCGCATTATGAGCAGCCTGTTCTTCACAACATTACCTAGAAGTCGCTCAAACGTTCTCATCGTATCACACATTTTACGCCCTATTGAATTGATGTTGACAGGAGTGAAACACACGCGCGTGTCGTACAACGATTTCCAATACTCTTGCTTACCAAAGTCTTGCCGTTTGTTTCAGGTCACTTGACACATCCTTCCAGTCGAGCATTCGCGGCTTAGAGCTGTAGGGAGCCTGCCAAAGCCAATAAGCCAATGCGAGACATATTGAACTTACGCTTGATGGTGGAGCTAATTCTGTAGGGTGGAGATTGAACGATAATGTGAGATTTCTTTAGTACTGGTAAGACTATAAAAGAGGTTGTGTGTCCACAATGTCATACGGACCATAGACGGAGCACTTCCATACTTCAATCCTCATTGATAATTATCCATACCTCGCCTCTTACTCCCAAACTTACTTCCAAGAAAGTTCAACATACACCAATTTCAAGAATACCCAATCAGCAACACAAAGTACCAACACAACAACATCAGCCATGCGCCCTTCTAGCGTAGCACCGCTGCTTGCAGCGATCTCCACCACTCTGGCGAAACCTACACAGCCGCCCTTCTCCAACACAACAGCACTGCCTACCCACTGGGGTCTGCTCGTCTTCCCACACTTCCAGGCTCTGGACGTCTTCGGCCCCCTGGACGTCTTCAACAACCTGGCGATGATGTACAAGAACTCCACCACGATGTATTTGTCCATACTGAGCAGGACTATGACACCCGTTACCACTGGTATGGCAGGAATGGCCGGCGGGTTCGAGGAGCAGATCGTGCCAACGACTACTTTCCAGCAATATCTCACCAAGACCAAGACGCCCAGCCACAAGCCCGCCGATGGCAAGGACGTCGAGGACTGCGACGACGGCGCAGGCGGACATGCCATTGCAAGGCGTGCCATTCGATTTGGCACTCGTCAGGACCACGGCTCGATGCCTCACGGCTCAATGCCGCCTATGCCCATGCCACCCACAGATCTAGGTGATATCGAGGTCCTCATCGTTCCAGGCGGTGGCGGTACTCGCAGCGATGTTTCTGAAGAGATTGCCTTTATCAAAGAAACGTACCCTAAGGTCAAATACATCCTCTCCATCTGCACTGGCGCCACACTTCTCTCGCGTGCCGGCGTTCTCGATGGCAAGAAGGCTACCACCAATAAGTTTTCGTGGGCTTGGGCGAGCGCGCAGGGCCCAAACGTCGATTGGGTTGCAAAGGCCCGGTGGGTTGAGGATGGCAATATTATCTCGAGCTCGGGTGTTAGTGCTGGTATCGATGCTGCCTATGCGCTCGTAAGCCGTGTCTATGGCGAGCAAGTCGCGGATTATTTGGCGAAGGCGGCTGAGTATTACCGGGAGACAGATCCGTCGCACGATGAGTTCGCAAGCATCTGGGAGGTACCGGGCGCCTAGTAACGTATCGGGTCTACGCAGCTATTGGGTACGCGTAATCATGTCATGCATTCCACGAAGATGGTCGCTGGACAGTAATGGACGTTTAGACCTTGAATGAGGTCGCTCAACCCAAATGATGAATCATGAATGAATTAAATTTTTTTCTGTTTGAATATCTTGCCTTTGTGACTAGTATCTGTGAAGGTCGACGTTACAACTCGTTCGAAGAAGCATTGTGATGGGCGTGATGTTTATGCAAAAAATGAACTTCCGGCGAATGGCAAAGCAGCAAATTTATTTTCACTGGTCGCAGAGACGCCAATAACATGTTTTGCAGGAGATGTCGACAAACTTTCTATCCGGCCAAGGGCAACGTTCCCGAGGTCGGCTATTCCTAGCAACGCCCCACCCCTGTCAAATCCGATCCGGCGCCAGCGTGATTGCCAAATTTTTTGGTTTTGAATGCTTTGCTCCCCACTACCGACTCCCTCCCAAAACAATGTACCAACACGCCCACGATATACGGGACTTCTTGCCCAAGAACACTATCGCCCGCCCTCCTCGTGTCCATGGACCTGTTTCTTTAGTCGCTGGTCGAACATTTCCTTTTCCACACCATCTGCACGGCACTTGATAGCATAGCTAGACGGCTGCTTCACGTCCCAAAGTAATGTATGTCTCCACGGCAGCCTCTTTTCTGCTTCCTGAACGCTCTGAATGATGATCTCGTCATATTTTTAAAGATGTTAGACTTGCGATTCCCCGTGAGCGCAAAACGACTTCCTGACCCTACCACCCCACTACTGATAGCATTAGCTCCACTATCACTTCCGAAGGCTAACGGTCTTCTCCAGATTCACCCACATCCTATACACTTCACCTATCCCACTTGCCCAGCATGTGTGGTATCATTGCTGTCATTCACGGTGATCCGTAAGCGCATTCACGCCTCCAGATTAGCCCCCGCTAAAGAAGTGAAGGAAATCACAATCGGCATCGGTCGAGATTCACGATGCGCTCTACCTGCTCCAGCATCGCGGCCAAGATGCTGCTGGCATCGTCAGCTGTAGCAGTGGAGGACGCTTCCACCAGTGCAAGGGCAACGGCATGGCTTCCAAGGTCTTCCAGGACGGCGCCCGCGTCTCCGACCTTCCCGGCTTCATGGGTCTCGGCCACCTGCGATACCCCACCGCCGGCAGCAGCGCCAACGCAGAGGCACAGCCATTCTATGTCAACAGCCCGTACGGAATCTGCATGACACACAATGGCAACCTCATCAACGCACCGGCCCTCCGCCAACGCCTCGACCACGAAGCGCACAGGCACATCAACACTGAGAGCGACAGTGAGCTCATGTTGAACATTTTCGCTGATGAACTCAACGAGACTGGCAAAGCACGTATCAACGCCGATGACTGCTTTGCTGCCCTCGAGCGCATGTACAAGCTCTGTACTGGTGGATGGGCTTGCACAGCTATGCTGGCTGGTATGCGCTACCTCGATCGCAAGTCATGGATGTATACTTACAAGTCTCAGGTTTTGGTCTGATCGGATTTCGCGACCCCTACGGTATCCGACCGATGGTTCTTGGTTCCAGGCGCTCCGCCACTGGCCAAGGCATGGACTACATGATGGCCTCCGAGAGCGTTGCGCTCAAGCAGTGCGGATATAGAGATTTCAAGGACATCCTACCGGGTCAAGCTGTCATTATTGAGAAGGGCAAGGAGCCGGTCTTCAAGCAGGTTGCTAAGCAGGAGGCCTACACTCCTGACATCTTCGAATATGTCTACTTCGCCCGCCCAGATTCCGTCATTGATGGCATTGATGTTGATGAGAGTCGACGCAACATGGGTTTCACTCTTGCCGAGACAGTCAAGAAGCAACTTGGTCCTGAGAAGCTGGCTGAGGTCGATGTCGTGATGCCAATTCCGGAGACCGCCATCACCTCCGCAGTCTGCGTAGCTGAGGCGCTCGACAAGCCATATGTCCTTGGATTTGTCAAGAATAGGTACATCTTCCGCACATTCATCATGCCCGAACAAGCACAACGCCAGAAAGGTGTCCGAGCGAAGCTGAATCCCATGGAGAAGAAGTTCGCTGGCAAGAACGTCTTGCTTGTGGATGACTCCATCGTGCGTGGAACTACTTCGAGAGAAATTGTACTCATGGCACGCGAAGCTGGGGCGAAGAAGGTCTACTTCACATCATGCGCACCTCCCATCACCAATGCACACATCTACGGTATTGATCTGGCATCGTCGTCTGAACTTGTCGCACACGAGCGGGACTCTGCCGCTGTAGCAAAGCACATTGGCGCAGACGACGTCATCTTCCAGACATTGGAGGATCTCGAAAGTGCATGCGCCAGTCTCTCACCGCGCGATCCGAAATCACAGAAGTTCGAAGTCGGCGTGTTCTGCGGAAAGTACGTCACGCCCGTTGACGATGGCTACTTCGAGCATCTCGAGCGAATCCGAGGCGAGACGCGCAAGAAGAAGGTCATGGAGAAGGCGCGAGAGGCCGTCATGCATGGCATTGCGGACTCGAAGCAGATTCGCATTGCTGCTAAGGGTGCTGTAAGTGACACCGGATGCCCCCAAACCGGCGACGAAGACTAATTATTACGATAGGCTGTTGACCAACACGGCAACGTCATTCCCTCAGATCAGAGTGGTGCCATTGTCTCGGAAGAGACGAACGGCATGAGCAAGGTGCCCGCAGACAACGAGCCTATGCCGAATGCGAACGGCGCCACTTTGGAGAAGAGACCGTCTCAAAGCCAGGACATCAGCTTGCACAACCTCAACGACTTCAACTAAGAAATTCGAGATCTACATAAGGTTTTTGGTAGAAGGCGTAGGTGGTAATTTGCTTGAAAAGGTTGCTTTCATATATGCACCAACGAATAGAATCAATTTCAGTCTGCATAGACATGGGGTTTCCACACATCACTTAGCCCCATCTATGGCCTCTAAAGGCCCTGCTAGATGAAGCACGGACTCACAGGAGTGATCAAGGTGAAAAGCCAAAAGATGTTGTAGCTTGCAGCACCGCAATGAATTCTAGTTTAGCTCAACGCGAAGGCCGTAAAGGTATATACCACAAACCCCACCTAAAAATCATCCACCTTATGAGAAATCCTCGCCCGTCTCCTCAATCGTGTTCTTGATCCTCAACAACAATGTCGTCTTCCACTTATCCAGCTTACTCAACTGGTCATACTGGAACAACTGTACCCAATCGTTAGCCCCTCACCTCTCACCCCCTACTTCTACAACTCACCTTATCAGCAAACATCTCCTGATCCCCATCCTGCACCGCCTGCGTCAAATCCGTGAGCAGCTGATGTTCCCTCTGCTGCACAAAACTCGGGTCCAAATCCCTGTACCGATCCAGCGCAGCATTGACGCCAACCTGGTCGCCTGTGCATAGCTGGCAGATGCCGGCTTTGAGTAAGTACTCCTTGACGGACCAGCGCATAAGGTTGTTCTGGATAGACGTCTTTGCGACTTTTTCGTACAGCTCGATGGCTTTATAGTAGTCTTTGCCGTCGAGGGCAACGAGGTCGGCCGTCTTGAGCCAGAGCTTGTTTGCTAGTGCCTGGGGAGGGGGGTTAGTTGGAACCAAAAAGGGGGATGAGAGGGGAGAAAGTACTTCGGCGTTGTCCTGGGTGGTGTTAGCATGTTCGTTAGGCAAGGATGTAGGTGGTTGGTGGACATACACTCTCGTACCATCCTGCGGCCTCTTCATATGCTGCGGCAGCCCTGGCGTTGTCGCCAAGCTCGACTTCGTAGAGCTCAGCGAGGTTCTGCTTGTGAGTGGCGGCGCGGCGGAAGCTGCCTTTGCTGCAGTAATGTGCGATGGCCTTGTCTAGGCATCGTGAAGCAGCCTCGGGGTCGTCCTTCTTGTAAGCCTCTATCTTCACATTAGGTCACAGATACTAAGAATGTGAGCGTGAGATCGTACTGAACGCTTCTGTGAGAGTGTTGGCTTCGTCATCGGGCTCATTCAGCTGCTGTCGTTGTACTGAGGCGGCCTTTTCAAATGCTTCGCCGGCCTCCTTGCCTGCATTTGGTCAGCCTCAGGGTCTCATTAAAGCACCCATCCTGCATTTTGATGGTTTTCTGCGAATTCTATACCCATCTTCTGCATCCGGAAAGCATTTGCTGCCGCGATGAACTGATCTGCTGCAGCCTCATCTGTCACGTGCGTTAGTTGCATTCTTGAAATTATTCTTTGGATACTGTACATTTCTCTTGCCGTCCGCCGAAGAAGCTGAAACCCCCGGAAGCTTTCTGCAGGGACTGTTCTGCCTGTTGTATCACATCGATATCAGCTATCTGCTCTGTGGCTGAGCGTCAGAGGTTCGCCCCACCTGACGGAGCAGCGCTCGTGGGTCGCCGGCCATGTTGAGTCCTGTGTGTCTTGTGCGTTTGTAGAGTGAGGAGAGGTCAAAAGAAGAGAAATACAAGGCAACAGGGACGTTGTATCAGAAGTTTGGTCGAGACAGGTGGCTGCAGTAGGCGTCTCAATGGGCGATGACGAACCCCACCGCCGGCCCGTGCAGCAAACAAAACCTAACTTGCCTCAAAAGAGTCTAGCCCAGGTGACCGCAGACGCGATTTCAACCTCGACGACAGCGCATTATTGACACTACTCGAGTCGATTTGTCGCAAGAAGGATCACAGTGCTTCTGGACGTACCTCAGGGAAAGGAGCCCTGGTTCGACGTTCTCAAAAGCCCAGTCAAGCCAATCGTCTGGTCGCATATCGCCATTTCATCCCAACATGGCAGCACGCTGCGCGATTTTCAGCAGCAGGAGTCTGCCAGGAGCGCGTTCATATTTCCGTGCTCGATTCATACTTCCGCTGTGCCCGAGCCTGCGAAGAAATGAAAGCACACAAGCTCCAACAAGCAAAGGCATCAACCCCGACGATCTCGAACAGCTTCTCGCAACGCCTACCTGGTCTGTAGAATCTCTTCTCCCACCGAAGATGCAGCCTCCAGACGCCCCAAAGATTACTTCTCAGCAATTGCATCACCTACTGCGACTGTCGGCGCTTCCCCCACCCGAGACACCTGAACAGGAGCAGAAGATGCTCGACACACTTGCGGCACAGCTGCACTTTGTGGGGAAGATTCAAGAGGTAGACACCACGGGCATTGAGCCACTGCGGGCAATACGCGACGAGACTGCTGCAGCCGAACAGGGGCAGACCATCACCCTTGCAAGCCTTGCGGACGCCCTCGAGAGCGAGAAGGTCGTGGGCATATACTACAAGCGCATACAGCGAGACACCACGCCCGTTGACGCAAAGGATGCTGAAGACTGGGATGTTCTTGGGTCAGCAGAAAGGAAGGCTGGGAAGTACTTCGTTGTGGACAGTGAACGACCACAGGAGTGATACAGTCAATTTGCTGGTCATCGCTGGTTACCCGGACGTCCTGAGGGAAAGAAATGGCTGATATTGTATGGCTATTCTAACCCAAGGAGACCGGATCTGGAGCATGCCTCTACCGAGAAGCTTCATCTCTTCATCGTTCCCAAACGATGAACACAAGCCTACAAAAGATTGCGTGCGAGAACAAAGAAATCGAAGAACGAGAGGCATATCAGGTCAATTCGCAAAAAGGCCCACCACAATCAAGAAATCCGCACGCGAAGAGAAAAAAGACCGAAGCCCGAAACGCGCCGAGTTATCCAACAGGAGTCAAAGAGCTGTGAAGCCTGCCGGCTTACACTGATTACAAAAAGCGGCGTTCATCCGGTACTCATTGCCAGACCACAGGGCAGCCAGCTTCCTTCTTGCACAGTACAATAGGGTACCACTTTCGCTTCGTCACACTCACAAAATGGCGACTCGTCCATATCAGAGAGCTCCGGGGACGGCAATCGGCCAAGCAGTGGTGTTGGTGGCGGCGTAGGTTCCTCCCAAGACCCTACTTTTACCCGCCTTTCAACTGTTGCTGTCACGGGAGACTTTTCCAAAGACAACACGACAGCGACACCAGGTTTGCTGAGTTTGGGTGACACGATGTTACGCATGTCACGTGATGATGCCAAGGCTGCCCTTTCAGGTGGAGAGGACTTCCTCGAAAATCCAGGGTTTGGTGAGGACTGGCTTGCCGAGTGCTTTGATGAGACAGCGTCATCGCCGTTGGTGACAAGACAATGTTGAGAAAGCCGGGCTCCCTTTGCGTCGACACCACGAGAACGTCCAATGGCACGGTGTGATTCGACGATATAGCATCGGCGACCATCATCATACACCGTCCTATGATAGCGCCTGTCGTTGGCTGTCGGATCTTTCGAGACCTTGGCTGCCTGCTGGCACGACGACATAGGCCTCGGCGACGACAGCATAGTGAGGGAACGTGTAGGTATAGCAGCCACCATACACTGATCAAACAGTCAAGCTCAATCCAGAAGAGGTAATGGATATAGAAGAGTTGGAATGCGCGGCAACACTGGTGCGAGGTGGTGGGTGTGGTGTGAGAGGAGTGAGGGGCAGAAGTGATAGTGGGAGAGGTGGGCGATGCGAGGGTATATACTGTGCGA
>AJMS01010346.1:0-28255 GCA_000263175.2 Phaeosphaeriaceae sp. UM 1110
CCAAAATGGGGTTCTTCGTACTCCCATAGCACGGCGATGGAATGATACCTGCAGCTTAGCTGCGGCCACATGTTGCGGTGCCACAAAAGCAAATTGATCTTGGAGAAAACCGTACATGCGATCCAGAACAACTGTTGTCCTCAATCGTCTTTGGAACATTCAATGCACGAAACGAAAGTCCAGCCGTTTGCTTCCTTCGTCTTTCGTCGTGTGCAGATACTCCACCTTTTGCTCCGCAGTCAAAGCATCCCACTGTCGATCTCGCTGCTTATTCCGCCACGTATAGTAGCCCTTGTTGAAGAGGTAGAGGAAGATGTTGAGAATGCAGATGCCAACTAAGACCCTATTCCCGCGGCGATCTACAAAATCCAGTCAGCTATTTCAAAGCATCGAGAAGGGAGATCAAGCATACAAAGTGGTTTATCGTCGTCGCGATAAATGTTTGAGTAGATTATGGCTTGAAGCTGGACAGCCATGTTGTACAACGCCGCAGACACCGTGCGCGTACGGACCGTGTTGGAGTTGCGACTACACCAGCCAACCTGCATTGGATGTGGCGTCGGATAGGACAACAAGACTGTCACTACAGCAAAGCGTGCCCATCTTGACGAGTCGTCGGGAAGCAGTGACATTGCGATCACGCATGGCAAGAACCAAAGCTGGACGAAGATGCCAAGGTACGAGCGTTGGTTGATTTTCTCGGAAACGTATGTCATGATGAGCATCTGAGAAGGTCAGTAAAGGATTTCCATCGAATACTGAACGTACGTTGATTGTTGTCCCAACTTGTGCGGGTATGCTGAGAAGATTCGAGTCAAACGTGTCAAACCCCAGTTGTCGCAGCGTCAAGGTGAGGTACTGATCCGGAGGTCCAGCAGGGATGCCAAATGTGAGGCCAAGGGCGTATATGGGCCAGAGGTCGAAGTCGCACATGCTCTTCCACAAAAGTTTGAATGTAATGGCTTGACGATTATGCATGTCGCCCTTCGATGGATCATCACGGAGAATTCTGTTGACCATGATCTTTTCTTCGCGTACGGTAAACCACCTACTTGATTAGCAATGTGCATCAATGTAGCTGGGTTAACTCACCCATGCGGCCGCCACCAAGCTTTCGTTTGCGTGGGAGAAGGCGCCATCATGAAGATTGACCAGATACCAATGACGAGGGTCAGGATACCTTCGATAAGAAATAGCCACCTCCAGCCTTCGTAACCATGATAATCGCGGAGTCGCAGCAGACCATACGCAAGCAGTGGTGCAATCACATCGGTGAGACGGTTGGCCATCCAGAAAATTGCCAGACGGAATGGAAGCTCTGTGCTTTTGTAAAAGTATGACTGGATTTTATCAGCAAGTTACGGGACAGATGACTGACGTGGAGCTTACCATGTACAGTATGACATCTGGAATGAATCCACCTTGGAGTAGACCTATCAATGCACGGCATGCCAAGAATGACTTGCGACCACTGAGCCAGAACTGAGAAGATGCCACGATGGACCACAGTATCATTTGCGCGGGAATCCAGCGATCTGGACCAATCTTTTTGCTCTTCATCTGCGACGGTAGTTCAGCAAGAAGAAAGGCGACTTTGAAGACAGTGTTCCCAAGGTTATAATCCATCGTAGATATTAGTAAAATGACTTTGAGCACGAACCGGTTCTAGGTCGGAAGTAAGCATACCGTTCCTAGATAGACCGAGGTCGTCGAGGAAATTATCCGTGTTGGCTTGGGAGATGTTAGATCGATCTAAATCAAGCGCGAAGAATGCGATAGCGGCCCAAGCTGCGATGCGCCATTCGATCTTGCTTAAAACTTTCTGTTCGAGGTCAGTAGTGCTTCATTGGCATAAGTTAAGCTCGCACCTTCTCTTCCGCCCATGTCCACCGTTCGCTAGGCTCAAACCGATGAAGATTCTCGTAGTTTGGATGCGGCTGAAAGTATTTCGCCTGTTCCGGATCGTCAAAGACGGAACGCTGAGTAGCAATGGCATTGGTATCGGGTCTTGGCCGACGGCGCCAGAGATACGAGATAGTTGGTTGAGGTTGCTCATCCCGAAGCTGCTGAGCCTGAACAATGTTTTGGTCTGACTTCTGTATCATGTCGGTACTCTGCACCGAAAGCGCTGGAGAAGGCTCCTCTGTAGTGTTGAATTTAGCAGCGGTTGCGTCTTCCCTCGCGATCTTCTCCATGGTGTGATGCGGAAGGTGTTCAATGGTAAGGTCGCTATCTTATAGGTATACTGCCTACTTGGATGATGGCATTCAGTGCGCCCAAGTACATTGGAGCTCTTATATTTATGAGCAATGCAACCTCGACGTTCACATCTCTCGGAGCCGCCATTGTATTCCAAGAGATTGGTGGAGTCTTGAGATACCTTGGCCATTGCGAATAACAGGGTTGGCATTCGCAATGCTGATGGAGACCATACATTGCACAACGAGATGGACCAATGACAAGCAAGCCATTATCATGGTTTCGAGCGACTCAATCCGTATGAAATTATCTGAGTAATGGGCGTTGTATTCATTATGTTAAATTTGTAGTACTTGGTGTGTTCACCATCGGTTTGACAGTCCTCGTGATGATGCTACGAGGTCGTGAGGATCGAGAAACCCACTTCAACGAGGGCAGGATCGTAGAAGTCCTTTTGCTGTCCAAATTGAAGGCAGAACCATTCGTAACACGTCATGGAAGGAGCCAGCATTCGAGGTGCCGATAAGGCCGCTCAACGGGGATTGCGTTGTTTCGCCTCGACATCGCGTGCCTGCGGGGTCGAGATGTCGTGCTCCAACCATGGCATTTACAATCGCATCCCACACGGGAATAAAGCATAATCTTGTGACCCGATATCGCAAGACCGGGGTACATGCAAATTCAAGTGAGGTATAAGAAGGTGTCCAGCGAAGGGAAAGCATGACGTTCCTAGAAGCAGCAAGGCAACAGTGCGAGGCAAGATTTATAGGATGGCAACGATAACCCAGATCCAGGAAGCTACCAATGCAGAGGGCCAGCCGATCAAATTGGCTGTCGCTTACAATGACGAAGTACACCACGAGGTATCATCTCCCGCTGCACCTAAATGATTTCAACGGTCTCAATCTAAATACAGTCCAAATACTCCGCATACTTACCCGTCTACGACACCACGACCAAATTCCCACCAACGCAACCTTTTAACTTCGAAGATCGTGGTCATCACGCAGATCCTGCGAAACCCAATCTGCTCTCCAAGTCAAACTCCACCTTGAAGGTCTCGAAGCTCACACCTCGTGTGGGCACAGAGATCACAGGCCTCCAACTGTCGCAGTTGACCGATGCTCAAAAAGATGAGCTCGCACTCCTGATTGCTGAGCGCGGTGTGGTCGTTTTCCGCGATCAAGACTTCAAAGACATTGGACCACAGAAACAGAAAGAGTTCGGCCAATACTTTGGGCGTCTTCACGTGCATCCCGTCGGCGCCCACGTGAAGGATCATATCGAGTTCCATAGCATCTACCTCGGGAAAGACAATCTCTACCGTCTAGGTCGGAGCTCCTCCAAGCTCACAAGCACTGGCTACCATTCCGATGTCTCTTACGAGCATCAACCCCCCGCCATCACTATTCTGACGCTTGTTGAAGTGCCAGAGACTGGTGGCGACACCGGCTGGACCTCCCAAGCAGCAGCATACGAACGTTTGTCTGAGCCGCTTAAAGTGTTCTTGGAAGGGCTGCGAGCTGAGCACAGTGGGTTTGGGCAAGCGGAGAAGGCAGCTCGAGATGGCCATTTCGTTCGACGGGATCCGGTGAAGAGCTACCATCCTATTGTCAGAGTGCATCCTGTTACGAAGCAGAAAGTCTTATTCATCAATCCCGGGTTCACCAAGCGCATTGTCGGGCTGAAAGATGAGGAGAGCGACGCAATACTCAAGTTGTTGTTTTCGGTGAGTACTCTATCTCTTCGACTTTGCGTATGGCTGATGTGTTCCATAGCACATTTCTGCGAGCCAGGATATCCAGGCGCGTGTGAAGTGGGATGATCGTACGGTCGCGCTGTGGGACAATCGTGTCACTGCGCACACAGCCATTTCAGACTATGATGTGAGCGAAGAGGGTGAGGGGCTGAGACAAGGCTTCCGCATCACCACACTTGGTGAGGTACCTGTTGGTGTCAATGGGCTGAAGTCCGAGTGGGACTAGATATTGTTTGGGGAATGTACCTTCTCGAATATTTCGAGTGCTGCGATATTAGGGGACATGAACAACCCAAATCATTCTTGCATATCACTTTGCTCTGCTTTGCATATATTTCAATGTATCGCAAATGCCTATCACTGACGTGAAGCCCTAGGCGAGTGAAGTTGGAGAGATGAAACCTGAATCCATGAACATGTGCCTCGACCAGGTACTACAGCTTGCGCATGCTCCCTGCGATATGAGCGACGAAGATGAAACTTGGGAGTGCCCTTGCCCGTTTGCTCTTCCCCATGATGCACTTCACTTCACACTTCACCTGGCACGTGCACCAGCACTAAGATGAATTCGTTACGGATATTTAGTTCGCTTCCAACCCAACACAACAATACAACCTGCTCAAAAATCAACAAAATGAGCAATGCAAGTGGAAGCATAGGAGGTTGGGCGCCGAGAGGGAGGAGTGGTGGCAGGCAACGAAGTCAAGGCGGAAATCGGGGTGCGGGCCAAGGTGTAGGTCGAGGTCAAGGCCAAGGTGCAAACCAGGGGAATGCGCCTCTGCACGCACCCACTGGTCCTTCTGCGCAGCGTCAGGGTGGGCACCGAGGATATGCTGGGGGACAGGATGCGGGGTTTCAGGGTGGTGCCGGAGGAGGACGAGGTGGATATCAGGCCAGTGGTGGAGGAGGTCGAGGATACGCACCAAGCAATGCTGAAAGTCACGGTAAGCGCCAAAGCAGCAGGACCACAACCCAGGGCGACCCGACGACGACTGCACCGAAGCCACTTAATCCTGCCGACTTCAAACCACCCAAGGGTGATTATGTGGACCAGTCTGCCGTTGGGCCCGTGGGTGTCAAACCTAGCCACCCTGACTGCCTACGATGTGCCGAGCCGAAGGGCATTAGCCACCCGTCCTGGATGGAATGCAAAAACAAGTGCGGCTTCTGCCATAAGCCAGCACATCCAGGACTGCCGTGCCCAAACATGTACTGCAGCGACAAGTGGTGGAAAGACCACTTGGGGCGTCAGGCGGAGGGCGTGCAGCGACGGCCGAGTGAGGCGCAGCGAGAGAGACTTGCCGAAATGGATCCATTCTTTGCCAGCTTTCCGCGACCTCTTGACCCCAGAGATAAGCGGGCGGAGGAGAGCAAGAAACGCTCGCATGCCGATACCATGGACGAGGTTGAGCTGGCGAAGTGGAAGGCGGGCGAGGATTTGCTGAAGAGGCAGAAGCGTGAGCTCGAGGCGAAGATCCTAAAAGAGGAGTGCCGAACTGCAGCGGCTGACCGTGCGAGACTGGACGCTGAGCAGCAAGTAAGCGGGGAGAAGTTGGCGAGGCTACGTGCTGAACAGAGGGAAGCGGACATGAAAGAGGCAAAGGTGTCCCTGGAACTTCAGAATGCTCAGCTGCAGAGGCGTATCGCCCAGTACGAGGCGAATCAACTTCGCTTTGCCGAAGAGATCGCCTCTCGTGAGAATGCGGTGGAGATGCGGGAACGCGCCAAGTATGACAGCGCCTTGCAAGCTGTTGAGGAGTTTTGGCAAGGTCAGTTTGAAGACTTCAAGGCGAAAGCCATTGACCAGGCCAAGAAAGATGCAGAGGAGAACGAAGTTGTCGACGAAGGAGGAAGTGAGTCAGATGTGTCTGGCGAGGAGACCGCAGAGGAAGGGTCAAAGGAACAAACTTTGGTTCCGTCTCCTCGTGAAGACCGCCCAGACGTAGCTGAGGAGTGAGGACTATCGAGACAAATCTTGAAGTCTAAGGGAATGGCATTGTAGCTCGGCCTACTGCTGACTACATAATGAGCTCCAATTTGGCACCTAGGGACTACTCGAGCCCCTATGTCAATCAAAACCAGAGCGTCTCGAGGATTCCTCGTCTTGTGTTCTGGCGGGTCGTAGACCGTTTTCCGGGTGATCTCGGACATGCGGGACTCATCGCCCATGAATTGGAGCACGTGAAGCTTCTGTATCAGTCTGTTCGTGATGGTACCTAACTTTCAGTCGATTGAATGTATGTTGATTGTGCGAAGACGCTCACCAAATTTGGTCTACATGATGAGAGCCGCTTGGTGTAAAGTGTTGCATATTCTTGTTTCAAGGCACGCAAACTGGCAAGCCCAAAGGACAGCATAAATTGAGTTCAAAAACTGGTTGATGATGCTATCAACACAAGCGGTCAACGCGAATACTGTTGTTGGTCTGAATTTTCGATTGTCACCCAAATACGCCTTTACATGCATTTTATCTTCAGCAGCCCTCTATGTATCCTTCATGAACTGCTCATAGTACTCATCCATCCACCTGACCGCGACCTGGCCACTCTCCCTGCTCCCATCTGCAAACCGTCTTACGGTCCCGACATACCCATCAGGTCGCACATTGAGCACCACAACCTCATTCTCATCGAGACCATCGAGCCACTTGTCCATGCACTTCTGCTTGCGCGTGTCTTGGCCGGCTATATCATCCAAGTAAAATGTGAACGCGCTCTCGCGCAGCACAGGCGGCAGATCCTTGAGCTCGATGTTGTTGCGGTCCATGTCCGTCACCAGCGCATATGTGAAGACGCCGCTGATTGGTGTGTACCTTTCCGGTAATACAAATTGGTCGTGCGGCGCTGCTAGTGGTGGTTGAGTGGTGTATGATGCATTTCCGGCAGCTGTGATTCGACCGACATATGATGACGACGTCGAATGGGATTTGCACACTGCCTCGAGGAATGGCATGGCTTTGTGCAAATCGTGGGCGAAGAAGTAAATACGGAATTGACCGAGCGAGGGAATGTCGGTTTGGATGTCGACGGGGTTGGCATCAATGTAGCGCGTCACTCTCGCAGGAGGAAGCAGGAAACCAGGCGTCAAGTGGCCACGGTCCCAACCTTTGGATTTGACATTGAGTACGTTAGGCTGGTAGCTAACGCCGTAGCCGGAGATGAAGGCAACGTTCTTGGCAAAGTTTGCTGCGAGGGCGGCAGGGTCGCCGTCGTGAAACGCGTTCGCATGCTCGTAATCGAAGTCGATCAGGTCTTTGGCGATTTTCTGTCGCTCTTGTTCGTAGCTCTCGAGGAGGCTGGGTTTCGCCAGACCTCTTGTCGCAAAGTTGAGCTTCCAAGCGAGATTCCAAGCATCATGCATCGAGGTGTTCATACCTTGTGCAGCTTTTGGACTGTGGGTGTGACTTGCATCGCCGGCGATGAAGACTCTCTGCTCGGTATCGGCAAAGCGTGCTGCAACTCTTTGACCAATCTTGTATCGTCCAAACCACTCTACATTTCTCCAATTCAGTCGGAAAGGGCGCATTATGGCTTGCGCTCGTACTTGCACGAATTCCTGTGCGGTCTGCTCCCCTGCCTCAACGGCTTCGGTCGAGCCTGGCCGCAATTCGACATAAAGCCGAGTCAATCCCCTTTCACGCGGGATCATCAATACAGAGCCCAGTGTCTCTGATTGCACAACCACTTTGCTCCAGATATCCGGGAAGTCTGTGTCCAGCACACCATCCAATACACCCCAAACAGCGTCCGATGAAGCTCCAACGGGCGTTGCTCCAGGTATGCATTTCCGCACCTTCGAGTGTGCGCCGTCGCAGCCTACTACATAGCGAGTATAGAAGCTCTGCTTTGACCGATTGACATCTGTCATGCAATTGACCGTCAAAGGACGGATTGACATGGGTGTGTAATCCAGACCACTGAACGCAGTGTTGCGGGTGACGAACGTGCCTCGCTCGTTAAGGTCGTCTTCGAATATGCCCTCGACCATGCCTTGGTGCACGAGGAGAATATAAGGATCAAGCAAGTCTACTACAGGAGGGTAATGAACCTCACGCCCTGTCCGATGTAGTGGCTTCTCGGTTGTTGACTTCCAGAATGCAATATCGTATATTCTGACGCCTTTCCGCAGCAATGGCTCAGCAAGGCGCATTTGCTTGAGTGTTTCGATGGTCTTTGGCTGAATGCCATCTGCTCGGCCGGTCGAAGTGCGATCTGGTCGGTCGTCTATGATGCGCGTCTTGATGCCATACCGCACCAAGTTGTCGCTGCTCTCGTTAGCGAATTAATCCCCGCGTCATCGTATTCACTCACGCAAGCATAAGACCAGCTGGTCCAGCTCCAACAACCATGACATCGCTCATGAAGCTACCCCAATCATTGTCTTTTGTGTATGAGAACTGTGATGCAACCTCCAAGCTACTACCGGAAGAGCGCGACTCGACATCTGTCGTCAGTCCAGGAGCCATCTTCTGTAGCTTAGACTGGGACGCGCCGTTCGATGTTGACCGCTTCATGATGTTCCATAAGGTCGAAGGCATCCTATAAGCCTTGCTGGGCCGCCTGTACTGGGGCCACTAAGACGCGAAGATGGGGGTGGGATAACACAGGAGGGGCAAACACCAGCTCCAGACTTGGTGTCTGCCCATTTTCAACTCACTGCGACCTGACATTATCTGCTTGAAGCGTGGATCTCCAAAATGCAGTGCGCCAGAAATTTCCTGCCGGGATTGATGGGGTGACTTGCGCAAGGGGTTGTTGTACGCTACGAAATGTTCTGGTCGACTGATGGAAGCCGCACCTCGGCTTGACGTATGGCGGCCCTGGCTTCCCCCACTGTTCAACTTGTGGCTGGCCACCTTCCAGGCGTGCTGCGCGCAACTCAAACCGTCGGAAGTTGGCGCACCAGAAGACACGAGGCTAATTCCGGCAATCAGATCCATTCGTCGATTGGTTGCTCGAGATTGATCTGCCTTTTGCTGCTTGTTCTCGCAAAGTACTTGCACCCTTTGACTCAGCTCACGACACACGACTCGACATGGCTACAAACATGCCTCGGTGGCAGCAAATAGTTCAGAAGAAGCTCAAGATACGTGACGATGCAATTTCGGATTTCTCGGTACGTGTTCAGGCTCCAGCAGAGTTACCGCGTGAGTTTGTTTGTGGAGCAACGTTGTAACAGAAATCACATGCAGTCGCTTCATCACACAACATCGGACAGCTCCGCGCAACAAAAAGAGAACTATGCAGCCATTGATAGTATCGACGTGGTTCAACGAGCAATTTCTGCAGGCGAAGTGACGGCCACAGCACTGTGCATTGCCTACATCAACCGGTAGAACCCACCTTGCGGACATGTATCGTACCATTCTCACGCCACCACTCGCAGGACCATCGCGGCTCACAGACGTGTAAGACATCTTCCACGGAGCCAAAATAGTCAACGTACTGACCTCGCTACGCACAGACAAACTGGCACGTTGCTACCCGCTCGCCCTGGATTTATCGGAGATTTGGCTGACGTCGCCTCAGCCTTACGGAGATGCTTTTCAAAGATGCCATCATACGGGCCAAAGAGCTAGATGACTACTTCGCTAAGAATGGGCGCCTTGTTGGACCTTTACATGGGGTCCCTATGACGCTCAAAGATCAATTTGATATCCGGGGATATGACAGTACGCTTGGCTATGTCGGAAGAGCATTCAAGCCTGCAGCACAGGATTGTGTCTTGGTTGCGATGTTGAAGCAGATGGGAGCAATTATCCTAGCAAAGTCCAACTTGCCTCAAAGTATCATGGTAAGTCACGCGTATGACTTTCCTATACGGAACCTCGCGGACACATGCAAAACTTAACATTTGTAGTGGTGTGAGACAGACAATCCGATGTGGGGTGTGACAACTCATCCAGAAAATCCCGATTTTACCCCTGGTGGCTCCACTGGTGGTGAAGGGACACTTTTGTCACTCCGTGGAACAGTCGTAGGCTGGGGCACGGACATTGGCGGAAGCATACGCATTCCGGCGCATATGAATGGTCAATATGGTCTAAAACCTAGCGTAAGTAGCAGAAACATCTGATATACGATGATGATACTGACCCAGCTGCAGAGCACACGCCTTCCCTACCAAGGCGTATCTGTGTCTACCGAGGGACAAGAGCATGTGCCCTCAGTAATCGGACCCATGACCCGGAACTTGGTTTCGCTTATAGACGTCACCAAAACGGTTCTCGATGCATGTCCATGGGATCTGGATCCAAAATGTTGTCCCGTCCCGTGGCGCTCCGATCTTTTCGAGTCTGTCCAGGCGCGCCCACTTGTCATCGCTGTGATGCGAGACGATGGTGTTGTTCGACCCCATCCCCCCATTGCGAGAGTCCTAGATGAAGTCGCGTCGAGACTCGAAGCAGCTGGACATGAAATCGTGACACATGGTCGCCCGGCACTCTACATCAACAGTGCATTGATATCATGGTATACCAACCCCCGCGCTTCGCTAGACCTTCACATAACCGTTCACAGGACCAATACTATACAGCTGATGGCTGCGAAGACATCCGACGAGATGTGGAAGCGGCGGGAGAGCCATACATTCCTCATGTAGAAGCGCTAATCAACAGAGGTAAAGCGATTTCGGTGTACGAGTATTGGCAACTCAACAAGCAAAAGCTAGCAGCTCAAAAGCGCTACCTCGATCTATGGAACGCTACAAGATCGGCAAAGACAGGGAAACCCATCGATGTCCTGCTCGCACCGGTCATGCCTCACTCAGCAGTGCCGCACCGCAAGTGCAGATGGGTGGGATACACAAAGGTCTTCAACTTTGTGGACTATCCTTCCGTGGTATTGCCTGCGGGAAAAGTGTCGAAAGAATTAGACAGTGCAGCCGCACAGGTTATGTCCTCCTACGAGCCTCACAATGCGCTAGATGAGTGGAACTGGAAACTGTTCGATCTTGACATGATGAACAATATGCCCGTAGGCGTACAAGTCGTGGCGCGCAGGCTCCAGGAAGAGAAGGCACTTGGCGCCGCAAAGGTCATTGACGATATCCTTAGACACGGGAAATAGAGATAATTGCATCAATGTCTTCAGAACGTTATCATCGTATACATGGGTATAGTCGTCTCGGCGTTAGAATGCTATCATGGCCACCGTTGCCGGAATGGCCAAGAGCGCCTCGGATCTCTTTGTCCGAAACTGTTACCGACAAGTCAAGATATCAAGATGGACCTTCATCTGGGCAGCGTCATGTCGGAGCACGTGCACACGCGCATGATAAGCGGCCGGCGGCACCTGCGATGAATCATTGTTAGCCCCCACCTTTCGCTGGCGCGCTCCACAACAGCTACTGTACCCTGCATAACAGCATGTCGTAAGCGGGGTAGCTCTTAGCTATCGCGAGCTTCTCGAAGTTGGAGCTCTGCAAGTCTCTTGAATTGAATTCTTGCGAAAAAGTGATTCCTGTTGGTATTTGTCGTCTACAGTAGAAACATAATTACCTTCAACTTCACACATTCGAATTCGATATACCAATACTACAGCCATGGGAAAGAAGAGGGTTCTTGTGAGCTATGGAGTGGACATTGACGCTGTACGATAATTCTATACATTCATCAGTCGAAAACTGAACAGGCGAAGGTTGCAGGTTGGCTAGGCTCGTATGGCGGAGAAGACTCGACCAGCGATATCAGCAGAGGTATTGTTCAATCGTTCCGCAATCCACACAATTCTTACCGCAACAGGACTATGGGCCGGCACAGTAGGCACCCAACGCCTCCTCAAACTCTTCGAGAAATACAACATCAAAGCAACATGGTTCATCCCCGGCCACTCCCTCGAAACCTTCCCCGAAGATTGCGCCGCTGTTCGCGACGCTGGCCACGAAATCGGTCTCCACGGCTACTCGCACGAGAACCCCGTGGACATGACCTTCGAACAACAACGCGACGTCCTCGACAAAACCTACAAGCAGCTCACCGAATTTTGCAACGGCAAGCCACCCCGCGGCTCCGTTGCGCCATGGTGGGAAACGTCCAAAGAAGGGTGCGACCTTCTCCTCTCCTACGGCATCGAATACGACCACTCCATGTCGCACGAGGACCACCGGTGCTACTGGCTGCGCACAGGCGACGAGTGGACGAAGATCGACTACACCAAGAATGCGAAGGATTGGATGAAGCCTTTGGTCAAGGGGCAAGAAACAGGACTAGTAGAAATCCCAGGGAGCTGGTATATTGATGACTTGCCGCCAATGATGTTCATGAAGAAGAGTGCGAATTCGCATGGTTGGGTGAATCCGAGAGACGTGGAGCAAATCTGGATGGACCATTTTGATTACTTCTATAGGGAGTATGATGAGTTTGTGTTTCCAATGACGATTCATCCAGATGTTAGTGGGAGGCCGCATGTGGTGCTTATGCATGAGAGGTATGTTATTATTGAAGTGGAGAGTGTGGGAAGACGCTGACTTGGGATAGGATCATCGAGCATATCAACAAGCATGAGGGCGTGGAGTGGGTGACGATGGAACAGATGGCGGATGACTTCAAGAGAAAGAATGCAGTGCCGCAAGGGGCGAAAATGCCTGCACCAAGGGGCGAGATATTGAGACTGCAGAAGGAAGGAAAGGCATATTCCGGATTCGAGTATAATGGTCCCTTGCCTCAATGATCAGGGAATCGAGAAGTGAAGACAATCAACTATTCTCTCCAACCTTTACAACGCGATCCTGCATAATGCACATGCCGTGATGTGTCGGTCAACTCAGTTCTGCTCATTCCGCTTCACAATTCACGTCCATCCTCAACCTGACGTGCATGATGAGATTACTAAAAGATTATGATTAAATATCGTGCCAATCCGCCAGAGCCGATTATCAGCATTGTTTCTCCACACGTCGAAGCATGGACCACGTCGCGTCGGACATGTAGCTACCCCTCACCGGGCCTCGAATGCTTCCCCCACTCTTGCACCTCCAGTTCAAACCGCGCACCGTAACATCGTCCCCACAGCCGATTACTACCACCCCATCTTGATCGAATCAGTTCGCACGATGCTCTTAGCCGCATTACTAGTTCGATAAGCAGTTGTCGTGTTTCCAGCCATGTCACGCGTCTTATGGGACGATAGGTGGGCGAGGATGGCGGCAAGTCGGCTTGGAGTCGCACTTGTATCTTGAAGACTGTTATGTGCTATCTTGGGTCTGATGATCTAACCTGTTGATATACTGTAAAGGCACAACTTGAAACAGATACTGCTGAGGTCACTTTACAACGCTCACGGACAGTGACATCATGGCTCCTGGCAAACCTCAAATAATACAGCAGCAACAACGAGATGCTGCAAGCAAGTTGCATGTAAGTACAACTCACCTTTGCACAGAAACTGCAGTACTGATCTGCAAAGGTCGTGATAGTGGGCGCCGGCCTTGGTGGTCTCGGAGCCGCAATCTCCATCCTCCTCGCAGGCCATTCTGTCGAGATTCTCGAAGTCGCAGCTGAGATTGGCGAGATCGGCGCTGGAATCCAATGTCTACCAAACAGCACTCGAGTCCTCATATCATGGGGCCTCGAAGAAAAGTTGTCGAAATATGCAACTACACCACGCTTGTGCAATATGATCGGATGGAAAGGCAACAAGATAAGCGACATGAACTTTCACGACTATGAAGAAGATTGTGGTACACCGTTCTGGGACTTTCACCGCGCGAATCTGCATATGGGATTGCTGGAAAGAGCGATTGAGCTGGGTGCAGTACTGAGGACGAATGCGAGGGTCGTCGACGTCGAGTACGAGTCAAGCAGCGACGGCGCCAGTACCATAGGCATCGCGGTGTGCGACGATGGCCAGAGGTACAAGGCAGACTTGATAGTGGGTGCAGACGGTATCAATTCGAAGTGCAGAGAGATCCTGCTTGGCCACGAAGATCCGCCTCTGTTGACAGGTGACCTGGCATATCGACTGCTGTTGAACACCGAGGACATGATCAAGGATCCGGAATTAAGAGGCTTCGTAGAGGATCCGCAGGTCAATTATTGGATCGGTCCTGACGCTCATGCTGGTAGGTCGGGTGTGGAGACATCACAAGGAACCCATTTCTAACCAAAGCCAGTCAATTATGTCCTGCGCGGTGGCAAACTCTTCAACATGGTTCTCCTCGTGCCAGACGACATGCCCGCGGGCGCGAACACCTTATCCGGCAACGTAGAGGAGATGCGAGCACTCTACAAAGATTGGGACCCACGGATACCGAAATTGCTCGCCCTTTGCGAATCAGTATTCAAATGGCGTCTGATGATCCGGCCTGGCCTCGACCCCACATGGTCCCACGAATCTGGAGCTTTCACAATTCTTGGTGACGCGGCTCATGCCACACTCCCTTACTTAGCCAGTGGTGCGGGTATGAGCTTGGAAGACGGCCACGTGCTAGGATTGTGCCTAGGAAAGTTGACAGGTAGAACCACCGCAGCAAAGAAGCAGGCGCTGCAGGTCTACGAACGCTGCCGCAGAGAGCGAACCGAACGGGTTGTTTCACGTGGTAATCGACAGCAGTATCTATACCATGTGCACGACGGAGAAGAGCAGCAGAAGCGTGATCATCAGCTGCGAGCCTTTGCAGATTTCAACGGCAAAGGAAAGATCAGCAAAGAGCAATATGAGGCGAAGGGTCTACATGTCGAAGATGATCCATTGGCGTGGCGATGGGGAGGCGTCGGGAGTTGGCTGTTAACGTACATTTGCGAAAATGATGTGGAACAGAAATGGGGCGAACTGAGCCTGCAAGAGCAAAGAGCGAGTAGCGAAAACCATCGAGAGACCGTAAGGGCGGTATTGTAAATGTCCTGAATGTAGATAGATGCGTCCTCGATATCCCGTCATTCAGTTCAACGCGTTCCGGCGCGTCTAAACCGATGAGGCAAGGCGGCGCCAAGAGAGCCGCACTGACCATAGTCTTGCAAAACATGAGTTCATCGATGTGCATCCTGGCATTGCATTAATGAGTGCCCTCTTTACCTGATGCTAAGTCATGTGTCTCTGTGGCGTTTGAGCCCCATCTCGCGGCATTACCTGTCATCAAGAACGTGCCAGGCCCTAACGACGAGAGCTGTCTTGAGCACCGCGAATTTTAGGGTACAAGCATGCCATTGGAACAAAACCCTCGTCTACACACGAAGGAATCATGATGCATCGCGCTCCAGAGGAACTGAACTACCACGGGCTGGTAAGTCAGATTTGGCCAAAACTCGACGAAATGCCCACGGCAGCTTGATATTTGAGGACGTGACGACCGCCAAGACGGGGCAAGACAGCGCTATACTGAAAGGCTCTGATGAAGCAATTCCGCGGAAATCAGCAGATTCGGCCCTCGAAATTCCCAAAGATGGCCAGAGCCTTCGTGAGCCGGTCACCAAATCTCATCAATCAACACTCCTGCCTTTCGTGCAGCAAACCGTGAATTCTGGCAATTTGTTCAATCCTCTTTTGGCAAATTTCATTAAACAAATCGAGTCTCGAGAGGAGAGGACTGCTGTTGTTGGGCAGATCCTCCCGATATTGCAGTCATTGGTCACCAAGACTGGGACCGAGCTCGATTTTGCCCGGCGAAGGAGGCCGGGCCGCGTCGAGCAATTGCAAAAGAAGTATCACAATGCCCAGGTTGGCTTACACAAAGTGGAAGCATTGGCACATCGACTACAGGCACCTATCGCGGAAAGTGATGAACTCACGTCCATGTTCCATGAATCAGGACAGATCGACAGAAGCACAAATTGGAATGTTCCAGGCCTGCAACGTAGCACCAGGCATCTGGGCGAAAAAGAGAAAGAGAAAGTCATAGCTGGTGTTCTGCGTGCTCTTCATACGGAACTATCCCTTTACAAAAGAATTGGGACGAAGTCAAACCTGAAGACTGCCATCGACAACCTCTCATCGATTAAATTGTGGGTGTCATCTCAACAGAGGCGTGGAAGCCTCGGTGGCGTGGACCTTGAGCCTGCTGGGAATCCCAATCGATTCACGGGGCTATTATATCCAAACAAGACCACGGAAGTCGAAGATCTCAAAAAGTGGCAAGCGACCCAGAGGCAAGAATTGTCAGAAATTGCCTCAAAGCCACCTGTCGGACACGATAAAGTCGCAAAAAATGACTCCAAAGCCGAAGTCAAGCTACGACGGACTCACGATCTGAAGAAGCTCCAGATCTATATGGTCTCCCTTTATCTGGAGGGTCTTCAGCTGGACGAGTTCTACCAAAAGCAGCAGACCGAGCAACAAATGCACGGGCCCGAAGAACAGGAACGAAATCGTCAAGGTTTTGAATCTGCTTTGGAATACGATGTTTCGTTGCTGGAAGACTTGCCGAATGTACCCTACCATGTACATCACTACATCTTCGACCAAGTATTACACGAGATCCAACTTGAAATGTTTGAGAAAGGGCAGCGCGAATTCAAGCCCCAGATGGCACAGAACTTCTGGAACAGCGTCGAGAGTGTTCCTGTCGTAGACTTCTTGAAAGTCATGAAAACATACGGTTCTGGCAGGTGGCGCATAGACTTCTGCGAGGAGGAGCTCAGGGCTCTCCGTGTACTTCGAAACTCGCATGCCCATCAGACATGCGACTCTGATTTTCGCCAGTTGCGGGCACTTATCAGCGCAATGTGCGTACTCGTCAGAGCCATCAATCCCTCGAAGGATGAAAATGCACTGTTGCACAACTACCTCAAGCTCCTGATCGAATACGAGCGGCTTGTCATTCCTGAGCTAGTACGTACACGCCAGGCCGCCAGGAAACAGTACAGTCACCTCACGGCTCGACATGAAGCTGTGCAAACTAGACTCGACCACTCCAGAATGATGGCACAGGGGACAAGGCAAAGTCAAGGAGTGTGGAAACAGCATATTGACAAGCAGAAGACTGCCGATCACAACAGCTACTGTAAAAGAATGGAAGCAGCGGCCAAGAAGCAGCGGAAAACAGAACGAGACATCATGTTGCGCCTGGCTTCATCTTTACAAGACTTTACATACGAGATGCAAGTCCGCCGCGCACTGCGTCGAATACCTGAAAAAAGTGGGTCTCGTCTACTCCGGAGGCTTCAACAGGAGGTTTCTTTGGGATCTGGAGTTCTTAAGACAACGGATTTTTCCCCTCAAAGTGACACAGAGCAGCCTGAAGTGAGCGCCACGGCACCAATACCGCAAGACGGTCTTTTGGGGAAGAGGGCGGAGCGTCCGCAGCAGCCCAAGCAAATGAAAAGCGCTTCATCATAAGATGACTGCGGAGAGCTTCAAATATCGTTGCCACCGCGTTTGGCAAAGATGAAAGCAGGTCCGGCAGACATGAAGGCAAAAATTCGGCGGCCTTTGGCTACAGGAACGGACGGCTCCACAAGCACAAAACCCGCCTCGTGAACACGAGATATGGCGAAGAGAGGAAGGCCTGCAAATATGAAGGCAGAATCTCATCAGCCTTCTCGTACGGACAAGGAGGGTACCATGAGTACAAAGCTAGAAGCGCCGGTGCAATAAGACAAGACAAGGCAGGTCATTAGAAAAGTAGGTTTCTTCAAAGCGCCCTGGTTCGACGAGCGCAGACTCGGATGGAGGCGCAGACGATCGGCTGAAGAGCAGACACTTGCAAAAGAGAGGGCAAGGGCAAAAAGGGGACGAAGGATAGAGAAAGCCTACAAGGCCGCTGTAAAGAGGGAATTGATGCGCACAGGCGCACGCTGAGGTGGTGGCATGCTGAACCTCGCAGGAAGCTCTTGAGATCGTTCCGGAATCGAGAAGACAAGAGGGAGTAAATCAAACTAGATGCTCGCATCATTTCTATTCGTTCTATCCTTCTATGGTGAATATGACACGAAAGAATCCGGCGCCACAAATGCATCTACCAAAGCCTACCATAAAAACTCACGCCGCCACACTCTCGTAGGAAGGGTAGTCGGTGTACCCCTTCTCAGGCGGATTGGCACCATAAAATGTGTCGCGATCGTATGCGTTCAACTCTAGTCCCTCAGCCAGTCTCTTTGGTAGGTCTGGGTTAGCGATGAACCAGCGACCGAAGATGATGAGATCGGCATCTCCAGCCTCGACCTTGGGCAGCGCATTGTCGCGGTTGTATCCGCCGGCTGCAATGAACTTGACGCCACCTTTCGAGAGGATGTTGCGGAACTCGATTAGGCTGTTTCCCTTGGGCTTTGCGGTAGCTTCGGCTTCGACGCCTTTGCCGCCCTGGCTGGTATATGCAGCTAGAGCGTCCAGCTTCGCTTGCTCGTCAAGGACTTCGTCGAAGCGCGGCTCGACCCTTGTGGTCATTGTCAGCGGGTGTTCTGCAAGTGACTGTGTGAAAGGCTTACATGTGAACATATGCGGGTCGCACTTCCTGTGGAAGTGTAGCGATCTTCTCGCAAAGGTACTCCCAGTGCGCGTTGGGATTGCTATCCTTCGTGCTCTGGAAGTAGTTGTACGGACTGAGACGGATACCAACTCGGTCAGCACCGATTGCCTTTGCGCACTCTTGGATGACTTCAAGAGGGAAGCGGCTGCGGCCTTCGATTGAGCCACCATATTGATCTGTTCGCTTATTGACGTTGTCATGCAGGAATTGGTCGAGGAGGTATCCGTTGGCGCCGTGGATCTCGACGCCGTCGAATCCTGCTTCCCGCACTTTCTTTGCGGCTTCACCCCAGGTCTTTACAAGATCTTGAATCTCCTCCACGCTTAGAGGCTTTGGTGGATAATCTGCGCATGCTACGCCGTCGAGCCAGCTACCCTCCATGGGAACATCGCTCGAGCTGACGGTTGGTGCGCCGGCACGGAATGATGGCGGGGACGCGCGGCCGGTATGCCACAGCTGGCAGAAGATGTACCCGCCTTTCGCGTGGACAGCATCCGTGACATTCTTCCAGCCAGCTATTTGCGAATCTGAGAAGACGCCGGGAACACCCGGGTATCCTGAGGCCTGGCAAGATCAGCAAGTTGCCAAAAATGTTCGCTGACGGACTGCTATACATATTTGGAAATATCGGTTGCTTCAGTTAACTGTAATCCGCCCTTGCTTGCACGCTGGCTGTAGTATTTGAGGTGCAGGTCTTGTGGCACGAAGACTGCGTCGCTCTCCTTGGTCGCGCGCATACGTGTCAAAGGAGCCTGGACAATTCTGTGCTCCAAGTTTAATGGACCCAGCTTGAAGGGAGAAAACAATGCTGTGTCTTTCAATGGCTTGAAGCCTGGTGGTGTATCTGCTTTGGGCATATTGGCAATTGATCTTCGGAGTACAATTCGAGATGTCCACACAAATGCAACACGAACGTCGGGAAGTGTTGGTCTCAAGATGTTTACAGTCAACATTTTCGTGTCCAGGGTCTACTATTGTACCTGCGCTAAAGCATCCCGGTCCGCAGCCATTCAGCCAGCTCCACATGTGGAAGTGGTGTGTACAGAAATGGGGGATGGGCACAAGTGGCCCCAAGGGCGCGCCACGTCATGGAGGTCACAAATGCCCCGCCGTAGTGCGGGAATAGCGTCAACTGAACACGCACGGGACGTGTTCCCTCTTACAAGAGTGGGGTGTCTCGCCAACACTACCCTTTGTACCATCTGCACTGCTATCGGAAGCTTGCCAACCGCCGGCCAATCAGCGATGCTGTTACGTGAGAGTCGGCAAGATGCTGCGTTGCTGATGCGGAGGCGGCGGCCATGGCTGACAAGCATGATATATTCAGAAGAGCCGCTTCGTTGTGCTTTGGGTGACCGGTATCTTGGATTTCGCCCTGCAGATTTTGTATTATGGCGCTGCCAGTTCCTCCCACATCAGCAGCGGCGGATCCACCGCAGGCGGATACCGCCGTCGAGGCGCTGACACCATTCATCAAATCGACATACACGTCGCCGGACATCACGTGCTATATCAATGGCAAGAAGGCAATAATCAGCAATCCAAATCCACATTGGACACTGCTAGACTACATTCGCGCTCAGCCAAATCTCAAAGGCACGAAGTTGGGATGTGGCGAGGGAGGATGCGGAGCTTGCACGGTGGTGCTGCAAGTTGCAGACCTTCAATCTGAGAAGAGAAGGATCAAGCATCTTTCAGTGAACGCATGTCTCTTCCCGCTGGTTGGTGTCGATGGCAAGCATGTCATTACCGTTGAAGGCATTGGTAATGTCAATAAGCCACATCCTCTTCAAGAGCGCATCGCGAAACTTCATGGAAGTCAATGTGGTTTCTGCACACCTGGCATAGTCATGTCTTTATATGCTGTGGTACGGAATTCATACAACCCAGAGACGCAGAAATTCCATCTGAGTGCTCGCGAGATTGAGATGGAGGGCCACCTCGATGGCAACCTTTGCCGATGTACCGGGTACAAGCCGATCTTGAACGCTGCAAAGACTTTTGTCACGGAAGATCTGAAAGGCCAATTAGCGGAGGAAGACGAGCCAACAATGGTGGATGCAGAGAGCTTCGAGAAGGATATCATCAACATGACCAAGAATGGTTGCGGTGGTCCGTCAAAAGTGTCCTGCGGACGACCTGGCGGATGTTGTCGTGATGCTCCATCCGACAGCAGCTCGAGCGAAACCAAATCGGATGCGTCCTCTCCACCGACAGAGCCTACATCTGGATCAGACGAGGAGCACATTCCAGCGATCGTCGATGCGAAGAAAGAACCAACGCAAGACCCAGCAATCAGCGGAGCTGAATATGCAAGACCAGTGAAGAGCAAGGAAGTTAAGGCGGCGGCATCTGAGTCGAAGACGAGTACATCGCTACCTGAGGCACCAGCTCAGAGTGATATTCAAGGTGTTCCAAGAATTGAGTTCAAGGAGTATGTGCCGGATACCGAGCTCATCTTCCCTTCTGCGCTGTGGAAGTACGACTCCAAGCCTTTGTGTTATGGCAACGACAAGAAGATTTGGTTTAGACCAACGAGTCTAGATCAGCTGGTGCAGCTTAAGGATGCTTACCCTTCAGCGAAGTTGATCGGCGGTGCCAGTGAAGTTCAGGTTGAAGTTCGCTTCAAGAACTCCGACTTTGCAGTATCTGTATACGTCTCAGACATCCCTGAACTCAAGCATACGAAGCTACCGTCCGATGCAGAGCTCGACGTTGCGAAAGAATTGGTTGTCGCTGCGAATACTCCGCTCACTGAGCTAGAGGAAATCTGTAAGACTGTTTACGCGAAACTGGGCAAGCGTGCCATGGTGCTCGAAGCCCTACGCAAACAGCTTCGATACTTTGCCGGCCGACAGATTCGTAACGTTGCCTCACTGGCTGGTAACATCGCAACGGCATCGCCGATCTCTGATGCCAATCCGGTATTGCTCGCTGCGAATGCAACACTGGAAGCCGTCAACAAGAAGGACGGAACCGTTGATCTTCCCATGTCGAAGTTCTTTGTTGCATATCGAACTACAACTTTGCCACCAGACGCCGCTCTGTCTCGCATACGGATACCACTCGCACAAGAGGACTCACGGGAGGTACTCAAAGCATACAAGCAAGCCAAGAGGAAAGACGACGACATCGCTATCGTCACATCTGCTTTCCGTGTACGACTGGATGAGAATGACATGGTGGAAGACGTCAAGATTGTCTTTGGTGGAATGGCACCTACTACAAAAGATTCACCAAAGACGCAAAGTGCTCTGCTTGGTCAGAAATGGTTCCATTCGGAGACACTGGATGCTGCACTCGCTGCACTACTAGAAGACTACGACCTCCCCTACGGCGTACCAGGGGGTATGGCAGACTACCGCAAGACGCTTACTCTGTCACTATTCTTCCGCTTCTGGCACGAGTCAGCAGCTGAGCTTGGTCTTGGGAACGTTGACAAACAAGTGGTTGACGAGATTCATCGAGGCTTGTCGAGCGGTAATCGCGATGACTACAATCCATATGAGCAGCGCGTTGTCGGCAAGCAGGTCGCGCACCTCTCTGCGCTTAAGCAGTGCACAGGAGAAGCAGAGTATGTTGATGATATGCCGCGCCAGGATCGGGAGCTGTTTGGTGGTCTTGTCATGTCGGCGAAAGCGCATGCTAAGATCATTAGCATTGACTGGGAGCGAGCTCTCGAAATGCCAGGTGTTGTGGGATACATCGATAAGAACAGCATCTCTGCGGATGTCAACATATGGGGCTCGATCAAGAAAGACGAACAGTTCTTTGCCGAGGATAAGGTGTTGTGCCACGGCATGGTCATTGGCATGGTATACGCTGAGTCGGCACTCGAAGCGCAAGCGGCAGCCAAAGCAGTCAAGGTGAAGTACGAGGAACTGAAACCGATTTTGACGATCGACGAAGCCATCGCGGCGGACAGCTTCTTCGCACACGGCAAGAACCTTGTAAAAGGGCTTGCGATCGACAACAAGATGGAGGAAGCCTTCGCGAAGTGCGATATCGTGCTGGAGGGCGTGAACAGGCTTGGTGGCCAAGAGCACTTCTACCTCGAGACTAACGCTGCGTTATCGATACCCTCAACTGAAGACGGCGCTATTGAAGTATGGTCATCAACTCAAAACACGATGGAGACACAAGAGTTTGTCAGCGCCGTCTTGGGTGTTCCGAGTAATCGTGTAAATGCTCGAGTAAAGCGTATGGGCGGAGGATTTGGTGGCAAAGAGTCACGAAGCGTGCCTTTCGCAGTATACACTGCTATTGCTGCGCGGAAGGAGAAGCGCCCTGTTCGGCTAATGCTGAATCGCGATGAAGACATGCTATTGAGTGGCCAACGACATCCATTCCAAGCGCGATGGAAGGTCGGTGTCACTAAAGAAGGCAAACTACTGGCACTTGAAGCAGACGTCTACAACAATGGCGGGTTCTCGCAGGATATGAGTGGAGCAGTGATGGATCGCTGTTTGACTCACTTCGACAATTGTTACGAGTGTCCGAACACGTACCTGCGCGGTTTCGTATGCAGAACCAATACTCACAGTAACACCGCATATCGTGGCTTTGGCGCGCCGCAAGGAATGTACTTCGCTGAGACCATCATGTACAACATTTCCGAGAAGCTTGGGATTGACATCGACGAGCTGCGGCAACGAAATCTTTACAAACCTGGCGAGCATACACCGTTCTTCCAGAAAATTGACGAGGACTGGCATGTGCCCCAATTACTACATCAGTTGGCCAAGTCATCGGACTACGAGAAACGCAAGAACGCGATCAAAGATTTCAACGCGAAGAACAGATGGAAGAAGCGAGGTACTTGCCTCGTACCGTGCAAATTCGGCCTCAGCTTTGCAACCGCACTGCATCTCAACCAAGCCGGCGCATACGTCAAGATCTATCACGACGGCAGTGTCCTGCTGCACCACGGAGGCACAGAGATGGGCCAAGGACTTTATACTAAAATGTGTCAAATCGCAGCGCAAGAACTCGGCACTCCGCTTGATGCTATTTACACGCAAGACAGCCAAACATATCAAATTGCCAACGCCTCTCCAACTGCAGCCTCTTCTGGATCGGATCTCAATGGAATGGCGGTGAAGAACGCTTGCGACCAGATCAACGAGCGTTTGAGGCCTTATCGCGACCAACTGGGACAGGATGCGCCGTTGAAAGCGCTCGCGCATGCTGCGTATCTCGATCGTGTCAATCTTGCTGCGAATGGCTTTTGGAAGATGCCTAAAGTAGGCTACAAATGGGGCGACACCAATTGGGAAACAGTGAAGCCGATGTACTACTACTGGACGCAAGGCGCCGCAACGTCTGAGGTCGAAGTCGATTTACTCACGGGCGACCACACCGTTTTGCGGTCAGACATCATGATGGTCAGTCATACACTTCAATGTACACGATATCCAAGACTAATCGAGTTTCTAGGACGTCGGCAACTCAATCAACCCCGCAATCGACTACGGCCAAATCGAAGGCGCCTTCATCCAAGGCCAAGGCCTCTTCACCATTGAAGAAACCCTCTGGACCCGCGACGGCCAACTCTTCACCCGCGGCCCCGGGACATACAAGATCCCCGGGTTTAGCGACATCCCGCAGGTCTTCAACGCTAGCTTACTCCGCTACGACAACGACGGCACACCGTTGACGTGGAACCATCTCAGAAGTGTGCAGAGTAGTAAGGGGATTGGAGAGCCGCCGCTGTTTTTGGGAAGTACGGTATTCTTTGCGTTGAGGGAAGCGCTGGGCGCGGCAAGGAAGATGAATGGGAAAGTGGGTTTGTGGACGCTGGATAGTCCGGCGACGGCGGAGAGGTTGAGGTTGAATGTTGGGGATGACTTGGTGGAGAAGGCGAGGGCGAAGAGGAGCGAGGGAGAGACGAACTTTTTGGTGGCTGTTGCATAGAGCACTCTTGTATAGCGCTCGGCGAAGGGAATACATAGGCACATTTTCAAGCATCATTTACATATCGAGTTACTTTTCAACACACTGTGCTTTTCTCTGCAACAGTTCCAACTCGCGCAGTCGAGTGTGAGAATACTGAATTGCCAATTGTGCCTATATTCGCCTTTTGGTCTGAGTGACCTGAGTCTATGTTCGTCCACCTGATACACAATGCCTATCTCAGATATCAATCCTTGACTCGCATCACCGCGCATGGAATCGCGCTTATCTCCATGTCTTCGGAGATCCGAGGACCATATTGGCATCCAGCCAATCGTATCAGATGAGAAAACCACGACCCTTCCTACAGACATTTCCATCAACAGGTCTTGCTATCTTATCAGTATCGTTGCTATTCTCCAAGACCCCTACGAAATAGTCAGATATCAAACACTTCACGTACACTCCTGTATTGTGTGTCCACACGCCACCCCCACTTTTGATGTTGCAGGGTTCCAGGCTCTGCTAACGACGTCGCTCGCGCGGTTGTCTCCACCCAACCCCGCTTTATGGCCCTTCGGCATGAACTCCATGATATGGAAACACGCGACTCTGATAAGGATGCCTGTCTCCGATGCCGCGATACACGGGCTTCCCCAACCCGAGCCAGCATCTCCAAACCCCCATTAATCGTCCTCACCGGCCCCCAACCTTCAATTGCAAATTCCAACATCGTTGATGCTATGCGCCATGGCGACCATCGCTTCGGAACATGCACCAAGCTCAATGGCCAGAGGACGAAAGAGAAGGAACCCGCAAAAGAATGAGCTCAAGAGGTTTACATGCCAGAATGATGGCTGTGGACGTACCTTTACGAGGGCGGAACATTTGCAAAGGCATTTGTTAAACCATTCGAATGGAGAGTACACATGTGATAGGTGCAGGGCGCACTTCAAGAGGAGAGATCTACTCGGTAAGCATGATTTCGTCCCTGCATATGTATGATCTAGTTGGTGGCTGGGCTGGTGATAGGCAATTTGCGCGTGCTTCCTTGGGGCTTGATGGAACCGGTCAGGTCTGGCGGCTTCGACCTTGGAGAGTCGCACACCTAACGTCTCAAACGTCTATCTTCACCTACGTCGACTGCATCGCCCGTGTTGTGCTACAAACACAGCTACGTATTCCGATGCTACTATTCGCCGCCCCAAGAAACGAGAAGCATTGCGATTGCATTTGGTAACCCCCACTTGTCACTTCAGCGATGCGTACACATGCAAATCAATCTATCCACCGATGAAGGTGTACAGCATCAAGCTATGACCAAGAACTAGGCTGAATTTTCTCTTCTTAGACAGGCACATGACTCGCCATCGACAGAAAGATGAAGAAGCTGGAGCTGAGGGTTGCGGCATCTTGAACACTCGCAAAGTGAGTACTTAGGCAAACAACATGAGCACCAGCATGCTGACCATTTGCCCAACCATAGCGTATGTGGAAGGACCAAGAGGGCAGAATCGTCACGAAGAAACCTACTCTTCCCGAGAGCACACCGAATCCTTTATACCCTCCCCAAATATTGGATCAAGATCCTCTGCTAGCATCGATCGATTTCTTGCCCTTTGCTGAACAGCAAGAAGGTGCACCAATATCACCACCAATCTCAAACAACTCTGTCAGCCAGTCCTGGGACGATCACGACTCCGGCTTAGGCATAGGCTTCTCCACGGCGACCGTAGATCCGACCACCCTTTCTTCGTCGCACCCGTACTCTCCAATAAACCAACAGCTTTGGCCAGATAATCTCTCTCAACCACAACTCAACACGAACATCGCTGCGGTATTTGACGATGCTCCCTTTGACGACATATTCAATCCCGATACGGCGAGTTCTTTTAACAATCCGTTTACTACGATGAGCAACTACAATTGGTTGTTCGACATGGATCTGTCAAAAGTAGAGCATGCTCAGCAACCATTACTACCTGACGCATTCCAGGGGTTTCCTTTTGAGAACAACAACCCTTCTCAGCCGAGTCACGCAGATGACCTACAGCTCAATCATATGATAGGCGAGAGGTCGATGTCAACAGCAGGTCAGCTTGGGTCGCTCGACTCGCAGCCAACAGAATCCCCACAACACCGGTCTACGCCACCCGCACTTATCACACCACAATCGATTGAAGATAATCGAAAGTCAACGGAGCCTCATTCAGGTGCACAGAAGCAAGCTAGCGTCAGAACATCACTTGTGCCCGATTTGACAAGTCAATCTCAGCAGCAAAGATTGATCGATGTCGAACGGCCAATGTCGATGCTCTGCCCTTCTCGAAGTCTACCGATAATCGATGAGTTGGCTCGCACCCAAGTGCTGGACCTTGTCGACATAACGCAACCCACCGCACCGGACGGCAGCATCGTTATGCGTGATCATCCACTACTGACACTCTCATGCTTGCAAACATACTGCGACTTATTCTTCACTCGCTTCAATACTGTCTATCCCCTTGTGCATATGCCTACCTTTGACCCTTCGGAGGTGGATACCCTGCTGCTCATCTCGGTCCTTCTCCTGGGAGCAACATATGGGGAGAAGGATGCTCACCAGCTAGCTGTAAGTTCTGTGCCTTTGCAGTCTTCGCAGTGCTCAAAAGTATAGGTTTGCATCCACGACAACATCCGGCCTCAAATCTTCGCCAATGCCGGTTTCTCGGCGAAGCCAGATCTTTGGGTCCTTCAAACCATTCTACTTGTCGAGTGCTTTGGCAAAAGTAGAGCTGGGCAAAAGCAACATGAGATGTCGCATCTATTCCATGGTTTGCTCATCAACCTCATTCGACGAAGTGACTGCCAAAGCATACGACCACCAACCCTAGAAGACAGGGCCGATGATCTTGAAGACGACTGGCGAACATGGTGCGAAGCGGAACAAAAGAAGAGGCTAGCGTTTCTATGCTTCATGTGGGATACTCAACATGCTGTACTGTTCTGCCAGTCTCTCTGCATGTCTGCCTTTGAGCTCCGGTCGAACATGCCATGCGACCAGTCGTTGTGGGAGGCAGATTCGGCAGAGACATGGCAACAACTGCGCCAGGCACAGCCACCATCACCGCTCTTCCTCTCCTGTCTGAAGATGTACCTCCATCCAAATACAGCCACTATACCACAGAGTCTCAACGCCTTGTCCCGCTCTCTTCTCCTACATGGGCTCATGTCCGTAGCATGGGACATGCAGCGTCGCGATCAGACGTCTCTCGGCGTCATCGACACCAATCCGCTTGGAAACTGGCAGGCTCGACTAGCTACATCGTACACCGCATGGCACAAAGACTACCAATCATTCTGCACTCAGTACATGTCACGCCTACCGTCTCCAGATCACTTCATTGCGAAGGAGTTCCAAGTTCTGCGCGCTGCAACTCTATCATTATATCACTCCGCACACATCCTCCTACACACTCCCTTCCTTGATCTTCAGATATACGCCGGCGCACGACACATCCTCGGTCGCGCTGTCGCTCGACACGACTACGTTCGTTCCCAGCGAGTAGTGAAGAAATGGGTAGCGGAGAATCCGCAAGATGTAAGTAAAGCAGTTTGGCATGCAGCATCCCTTGTGGCCGACGGCGTCGACATCCTAGACAGCGAACTTGGATCAAGCGACGTAGGTGGCAGCCGACTGTGGCATCATCCATGGGCACTATATCTCGGCACCATAGTCATCTGGAGCGTGTGGTATGCGAGACCAGTGGCGACTTCAAGTAATGGCCTGCCGCCTCATCTGCAAGACGATGAAGATGAGATTATCTGGGATCCAAATGCGGAGATGAAGGTATTGCTGGAATGTATCATTAAGAGCGACCAAGGGCAGGTTCTTGAGAGTCCAGTGATGAAGGGTGCAATGGGTAAGAGGGGAACGAACGGCATGGCTGCGGTAGTGAGCCGCTGCTTGAGTAAAGTCAGATGGGCGGTGGTACATGATGGGATGATGGTGCTAAGAGGGTTGGT
>AJMS01010345.1:0-27686 GCA_000263175.2 Phaeosphaeriaceae sp. UM 1110
TCTGCGGATGAGATAGAGGCCTTAGATCGACTGGCTGAGGGTGGTGAGGCTAAGCGGTTGAACACACCACTGTGGGGATTCGACCTGGGATTCGATGACTGGTATGAAGCGGGAAGGTAGAGCTCTCGAACGTCGCCACTAGATGTATTGAACACTTTAAATGAATGTCGCTGCTGGATGAACATGCATCTTCAGCATCAGCTATACTAACAACGTTGAGTGTGGAACAAACGTGCACACTTTTTGAGCTCTTGCATGAGGAAACAAGGAATCCTTAGAAAGTTTGACGCTCGTTGAACGGTTCATTACGACGCTTTGCATGTTACCCATTAGGTTATAGGCTGAGAATGGAGAATAATCACCGAGTAATTCATTTATGCTCTTCACATTTTGCGAAAGCCCATCGTACTCACGTCACCTACCATGCACGCACGCTCAATTTGTACGAGATGCGCCATTTCTAGCACCCTTCCTGTTGCCGTGGCAATATCCTGAGAGTTGTTGACTACGGCAGCATGATCTTTCCCGACATATGTGATGAATGACTATAACATTGGGTTTCAACAAGTACGCTTGTTTCTGGAGAGAGATGTAATTAAGGATCAATGCATAAAATCAAGGCCGGCCCATTCGTGAAATTTTTCATGGATGGATACATGTTCTATCTAGACACTGAATCAAAGACTTTTCTTGTATGGCGGCAACGCAACTCCCTCAGCCAATGCCTTCAAACGAAGCGCAAGTAATTTGGAGTGATATCGTGTGGCAACAAGGAAACCGCACATGATCCACAAGTTCGGCACGCCAGTTTCCTTAAATGCCGTGTTGTACTCGCCTTCCTCGTCGATCCCCCATATAGGTCCGCAACTGTTGGCAATTTTATCTCCAAGTGTCATACGAATGGAGTCAATTGTGTTTGAGAATCCGGTGGCGAATATGACCAGGTCGAATTGGCGCTCGCGCCCACCGTTCAAGATGACTTGATCCTCAGTAAATTTTTCGATGAAGCCTTGCTCCATTTTAATCTTGCCGTTGATAATCTGCTCGCAGGCGCCAGCTTCGAAGTAGAAGCCACCATTACGGGTTAAGCTAAGCGTAGCATTTCCGGTGCCACGTTGACCACGCCATGTACGGAATCCTTTCGCGTTCAAACCATTTAGCAGATCCTTATCGAGTTCCTCGAGCTCCTTGGCATTCCTCCGGGCAAGTTCCTCGCCTGGACCAGTGGGCATTGCGAAAAATAGTCGATCCATCTCCTCAAGGTTGGCTCGATCGCCTCTGGCGTCGGGGGCATAATTTCCAATGCCGCGAGGCACTGAGTGCGTGAGGGACATGACATATGTTGGTGAGCGTTGCAGCAGCGTGATATCGACGCCGTGTCGTGCGAAATCGTAGGCCGTGTCGAGTCCAGAAGATGATGTGCCAACGACGCAGACTTTCTTGCCGGCCCACTCGCGTGCGCTGTCGTGGGCTGAGGAGTGTCGCAGTGTACCCTTGAATCCGTCCATGCCTGGAATGACGGGACTAAGAGGAAGGCCACAGAGCGAGGTTGCCATGACGAGTTGTTTCGGACGTAACGTTCGGGTTTCCTTGCCTTCCTTGTTGATCTTCACCGTCCAGTTCCCTGCACTATCTTGTGCAGCTTCAAGCACCGAAGATTTGCACCACACATTGAGTTCGAGCGCAGAAGCGTACCACTTCATATATAATCCTTGCTTCTGTGCAGGTGTATAGGTCGGCCAGTGTTTAGGATATGTAAAGTAGGGCAAGTCGTCGGCCCAGTGTGGCATGTGTAGCGATAGGTACTCATATCGCTTCGACCATACGTCGCCGATTTCTTCGCTGCGCTCAATGATAAGAGTCTTCATGCCTAGAGCTTTGCATCGCGCTGACAAAGCAAGCCCGCTGTGTTATGTTAGTGGATGCTGACGCAATTGACTTTAGTACTGACTTCTGACCGCCCCCGATGATGAGAATTTCAGGATCTACAGTGTCGTTCTCCAATCTCCGCTGGTTTTCCCAGCTAATTGCAGCAGTCATGTGGCCGTCGTATGGAGAAACTTCTGGAAATTGCTTGAGGCTCTCAGCAACTGTGTGCATTGTGTAAATCTTCCATCCGTCCTTCGTGAAAACTGAGGTTACGACAGCTGAAGCCAGAACAATTTCCGTCTCGAACGAAGCGACAAACTGTAATTGCTCATAGTCTAGGAATGGTCGGGAAATTTTAGGAGCTGGACTGAGGAATTCAAATCCGGAGGCCTTTGTCGTTGGGAACAAATCTTTTGCAGCAGCAACAATCGCTGGCTTGAAATTGAAAGTACGGTAGTCCCACGTGAACGATAGCTTATCTCGCCATACACCTTCGGGTTCATTAGCCATGATCTGAGCAAATTCGATAGGTATCGTAAATTACCAAACTCAAGGAAGAGATCCCCAAAAGCCTCTGCATCACCTGCCTCCAAAGTCTGAGTGAGCCCAGCAAGGATTGACTCCGCTGCTTTTTGAGGATCACAGCCAGCAGGGACATTGATCCCAAGGCTTTCAGGTGTTGGTAAAGCGTGATTGTACTTGAAATCGTACATGAAATCATCTGCCACTGGAGGTGGAGGTGAAACCTCTAGCTCGACATCGTTCACGACTACTTTGCTCTTGACGTCAACCAGATGTGTCTGTGGAGCATGACAATGCTCATGAAGTGTTACGGTAGCCATATTGACGAGAAATTGAAAGTGTAGAAAGCGATAATGGACCGTTATGAGACGGACACAGGGATTTTATCGTTGTGCTTTGCTTATTATCACAAAGTCCGGCGTCTACAGGATAGTCCATCTGTCAAGCTCGACCACTCTGGGGGGCTTTCGCACGCTGACAACGTCCGATCGGGGATGTGCAGCCGGAGATATTTCGCTAGGGTTATGATCTGAGATTCGTCCTTCACATGCGAGAAATTGTGGGTCTAGCCCCAGCTAGATCCAAAATCCACACAATAGCTCGTGACCCCAAATTAGGCCCGATTTGTCAATCTTCCCCGATAACATCCCCGGTGCCGGACATGACCCTCGACCGTTTCTACTCCCAAATTCAATTCTGTCGACCACACGGCCGAACCCAATATATCCGTTGCCAATGTCGGAGGCAGTTTCATCAGTGCAATCGAGCGCATCCATGGGACGTAGAGCCCATGCTCAGAATGCCGGTGGCGATGCGAGGCCTGAGAAGAGGCAGCGTAAGCAAAGGCCGTGCTACAGCTGTGATGGTAGGCCTGGCCGACTGGTGCTACGCCAAATCAGAAACTGATCAGTCTGAGTGTAGAATGTCGGCGGCTTAAAATGAAATGCGATCGACAATGTGAGTTTAGTGGGCGCCCTGATTCTTGCAGCTGACGAGTTCTGCTGTAGTGCCATGCTCTAATTGCTTACGTCGTGGTCGAGTCGCTTTCTGTAAGCGAATAACTCCCGATGCGATTGCAAACAATATGTGAGTCTTGAAACGCGAGCTCTCATTGACTCGAGCACTTTGACTGAGCAGCGCAGTCGCCTGGGGGAAGCACCAGATGGCACGAACATCGAAGTGATCCGCCCGCAAGGTATACCTGGCGAGCGAATTGAAAATCGGCTGTCAAACACAGAGTTCTCGCTGCGCGATCATGGCCGGGAAAGTGCGTCGATTGGGCCCAGCCGGTCCATTGAAAATGCTTGGGGCGGTCTCGAGCACTCACGTAATTCGTCGCGAGTAAATCGAGGCAGGTCCATGCCAGATCACGCTCCGCAAGCTGTAGTCAACACCGAAAGCTCTTCAAACCGATTCTATATTGGCACAAGACCTGTAAATGCGATGACAGACTCGATAGAAGACACGGCTCAAGATGGCTCGTATGGCACCTTGATGCTAAGTGAAGGTGGACGATCTAAATATTTGGGTCCAACCGCGGGCAGCGAATGGTTGAGAGACGTATGTCAGATAATCATCGATATCGTGCAGCAGCTGAAGCGTAATAGTCCGAGAACCAAAATACATCGGGTTCCCCGACTGCAGGTACGACTCGTGCGTCAAGTCCAGCAATTCCGTATGAATCACTGCCAGTCCAGCGTCATCGCAGTGATATTTTAGGATTGACCAGCACATTTCCATTCAATCCGACGACGCGTAGATTCAGCATACGTGATCTTGTTTCGCATCTACCGCCCAAAGAGGAAGCCTGGGCTTTGGTCAACTGTTATTATCGATATTGTGCATGGCAGTAAGTTGAACCTAGTATAAGTGATCAAGGTCTAATGAAACCAAGCCACGATGTTGCACCTCAAGATCGCTTTGGGAAGACATTTGAACGAGTGTACAATCTCGCTGACGAGATCCCCTGTCGCGTTAACCCCCAGGAGCTAGCGCTGGTATTCATTATTCTAGCCCAGGGGAACGTTTTCAACATTGAGATAGCTTCCGATCCAACGGTCCCCGAGAAACTGTTGCGCCTTTCAGAGTTGGCACTAGTTAAAGGAGACTTTCTTTCAAACAACACTGTCGCTGGCGTCCAAACCCTGGTATGTACGTGTGTAAGCTCTATTTCCGTACTTTACTGACGGTATAGCACTTAATGGCGCATTTACATTTGTCCGTGAGTCAGACTACTCCAGAGACTTCGATTGACAGTATGCAGGAATTGGGACCGAGGGTCTCGAGGCGACCGGGCGTGGCCTATATGGGGTCTTGTGATGCGGCTCATTCAAGCGGTAGGTTGCGGCACAACTTCCATGTAATGTGAAGCTGAAAAAGTTAGATGGGGATGCATCGTGATGGTGCACGTTGGAATCTTCCTCAAGATATGCTAGAGGAAAGGCGCAAGGTTTTTTGGGAATGCAATGCCGCAGACGTGTTTCAAGCCCAGTGCTTCTCAAGACCGTAAGTTAATCTGCAAGTATTGAGGCAAATCTGACGTCACGAAGAAGTGCCATTGATCCCGAGCATTGCGACACTGTGTTTCCAACAGAGCCGCGGGTACCGCAAGGTGAAAAAGGTTACTTCACCCTGCGATTTGAGCTTTCTCAAATTTCTGCCGAGTATGTGATGTCGCTCAAATTCGCATGACATGACAGAGCTTATTGTAACCAGAATTCTACACACGGCCATGAAGGTTAAAAGACCGCCGTATTCTAAAGTATTAGAATTGGACGCGAAACTGTAGGTGAGATGAGGAGTCAATATGACTGGAATTAATGATGTCAGTTGCGAATTTGAACGAAATATTCCGTTCGCGCTCCGATCCCGGACAGCGTATTCGACAATGCCATCTCAGTATCCTACGATTGAAGACGTATTGAAAGCCTCACCAGAACCGTCGCGGACATCTGTGGCCCTCACATTCCAGGTATTTCTACAATAGCGTTCGTTCAGCCCCGTGGCTAATGATAGTAGCAAATGAACTTGGCTTTCAACACCGCGGAGACATTCATCAATCTTCATCGACCGTACTATGCAAAGGTCCTGTATAATTCAAAGGACGAGAATATACGTTTGATGTGTGCACCTTCTTTCCTGACGACAATAGAGCGCTGTGCGGTAAGGGTATCGACCTACATCTGTTCAACAGTCCCAATACTGAGTCTCGTAGATCATTATAGCTCTCGTTGGTGACGTCCAAGCCCGATTCCCCAATGTCAGTACAAGACAATGGAATCTATGGGTTAGTGCTGATAAAGTCAACCTCAGGCTTTTCAACTAATATGGCATTTAGTACCACGTGTTCGGCTCTGCATTGTGCCTGGGTACCTTAGTCCTGAGCGATCCGTGCAATGCGATATCTAGTTTTGCCTTGACACAAATTGATGCTGCTGTAGCCCTGTTTGCATCGTTGATAGAGCATGGCGGCGGCACTCCTCGGTATCGGGCAAACCTTGAGTGGCTCAAAAATTTACGTGCAAAGGCGCTCATCTCTATACAGGCTGGAACGGCGGGACCATCTCCAGACCTTCATCAGAATATGGGAGGCGTGGGCGAGGATGAAGAGCTTGTGGGTTGGCGGACTAGGTTGATCGAGCGCGCAGGGCAAGCTAAATACAAGAGTCAGACGATTAGGCTCAGCGAATCGCCAGGCAACGTTCACCTCCTTGCTGAAGGTGGTGGCAGGCGATCGCACCTGCGAGATGATGTGGCCTGGAACAATGGAAGCGCAGCTTCGACTTCAGACCCCATGTCTCCTACTCGAAACCATGACCTGTCGACGAATGAACTTGTAAGATGATGATGATCTCAAAAGACTGCACGTAGAGCTGACATGACTAGCTCACTGGCTTCTGGGAACCCATGCTACTGAACGACTTCTTTGACGTACCCAATGATCAATCGGAGGTAAGAAGAATGCCAGCTTGATTGGAGTCCGGCTAATATAGTATAGTTTTCGCGTAACCTCAATTCCACTTGGTGGATGGACACCGGTGCTAACTGAATCTACACCTCAAGAAGCTGAACAACCAACACTCCTTGGAGCAACAACCTCTCGAACATGGTGAGACTTATGCATGAACGGCAAGACTGCTGATCTTAGTGCCATTGACACCATTCGTGCCATTCAGCGCAGTTGTACCGTTGACACCGTTCTCTGCATTCTTGACCACGGTACTGCTGGCTCCATTGGAGACTGTAGATGCCTTTTGATCGGCACTGATCAGAATCGGCAATCCTTCTTCGTCGAAATAAACAGCCTGTCCAATGCGCATGGAGTGTTGAAGTGCAATAGTGATCTTGGCAGCCTCGAACGCGTCTTCCGGGCAGCAAGACAAAGGTGCATCGTCTAGAACAGCATTCGCGAACTCGGCAAGGTCATTGGGGAAAGATCTGTCGTAGAGCTGGAAAGCATCTGGCGGGATAGCCCGTCGCACGCCGTGCTCATCCCGCAACTCGACTTGGAACTGGGTCGCGACACCATCGATGAGGCTATGCCCCTTTGTGCCGAGTATCCGGGTCGAGCCTTCATGACCATGACTTGTCGTTCGCCCGACATGACTTGTCAAAATCTTTCCGTTCGCAAATTCCACGATGCCCCAAGCATTGTCAAAGTCCTCGAACTCAGCAAGAGCTCCGTAGAGCGTCCGCTGGCCCATCGCAATCACTCTGTTGACTTGCTTCTTTGGATTCGTTAAACCAGCGGTAGGGGTTAGGTAAAAGCGACCAACATCAATCTATAATGCGTTAGCGAGATTTTGTGAAGGGTGCCAACGGAATACGAACATCGTGAACACCCATGTCGACGAAAATACCCCCTGACTGCAAAGAAAAGGCGATGAAGAAGCCTGGGCATGGTCAGCCTACTTCAGCGAGGATGGTTCGAGGCAGGCATACCCGTCTCATCCTGTTTGTCCTGTGATGAAGTCTCCACGGCATGGATCTCTCCGAGCGAACCATCATCGACGAGCCTCTTGGCTGCCCTGAAATTGTCATCATCTTCATAAATAGTTAGTTCGAGTCTCGATGTATGCTGGTCTAGCCTGGTCCATCTTACACCTCCGTGTCAATGGAATCAAAAATTTGAGATTTGGCTTTGTGGTGGCTTTCGCGATAACCTGCTGCGTTGTTGCGATATCCATGGAGATAGGCTTCTCACACATCACATGCTACTCGACAGATTAGCAAAGTTGCGTTTCGAACACCTTGTTTATATTACCAAGCCATGATCCAGTGCAAGACAAATCAGCGGTGCATGCGTAGCTGTGGCTGTGGAAATGAGAACAGCTTGTGCTCCACTTTCTTTCATGCATTGCTCAGGATCAGCGAAGAACGCAACGGAAGAAGGCAGGTTCTCCTTGGCCCACTGGTCTGCCCCGGGCTTTGTATCGCAGGCGGCCACAAGTTCCATGCGAGGCTGCTGGTAGAGAAGTATACGCGCTCGAATGGACCCAAGGCGGCCCAGCCCGAATAGGGCGATCTTGAGTCGAGGCTGATCAACCATGTTGCTGTTATGCAGATAAGAAACGAGGCCTATCACGCTGTTGGACAGGTTTTGATTGCGAGGGATGTAACAAGGAAAAGGATGGAACAGCGTGTCTCAGTCAACAAACTCGCTATTCACGTCGGACACAAGCTATCTATACGCTCATAACTTTGACTATCATCGGAGCTGCACAATACAAATTTTGGCCGGGACATCAACCCCAACCCAATCGTAGTATTCAGAGTCGGCGCGAACCAATTCTGATCGCCACCACCAGCGTCAAGGCCGATAAGTCCGACTTATACCTTTTTTGGAATCGGCCGTCAAACCCAAATGAACCTCGGCTAGGCTCTGGGCAAGATATGTCCGACGCCCGATCCGGTACCGGACGCCGGATAGCATGATGTTCTGGCGTTCGGGATGCCTATGGAGCACCACAAGAAACGCAGGGTGCTGAATCGGACGGAGGAGTAAACAGGATTTTGTCGGTTGAGAGCGCGATTCTCACTTCAGTTGCCGATCCTAAGGCTCCCGCTAGCGCCTATCCGGATGCGCAACGGGCCGACCGGACAGGGCAATATTTATGTAACGTAGCTCAGAGGATCTCGCCATCGATTCCTAGTCGATTCTAGTTTAAAGATGCAAAAGCAAGATAATACGTGTGAGCTGTAAAGAGATTCTGCAAACAGGAAACTGCTAGAGAATCCTCTATTCAGCACAACATTATCTGAGGTCACGCCTCCCAATCCCACAGCAAACAAGGCAAATGCGAAAAATCTCATATCAAGCTTATATCTTTTCTTGATTTCTTTATTGGTACTATCATTATTCTACCTATGAAAGGTAAAATTTCATCTATTTAGGAGACGATATACCTGAAAGATACAGTCTAACAGCTCGACGTTCTACAGACAAGCCGTACCTGACAAATTCCAAGAGATAGTTATGCCTACACTCATCCTGGACAGATCACTTTACTGTAGAGCCCCCTCGACGACAGCTCGTCATCGACTTCACTTTCTTACAGCAATCATCCACGAGTTGTGTTCATTTGAGTGACAAACCTCAATTCCTTTCGCCGTCAGACTCTATGCCTAATCCTCACATGGTTCGCGTATTGCCCAAGATCATCAGCTGCTTTAGTCAACACACAGCAAGAGGGAGGAGCTGCTACCTTAGCTTCAACGGCAACCCCTTCAAAGACCCAGATACCTTCAATTCTGATCTCTTCGTCGAATTCCCAGCCATTAGTTTTGACCTCGGATTTTGGACTGACTCTAGACTCTGGTAATATCTTCGATGTGTGTCTGGAACTCAAGGCTAGGCTGCTCGAACCCGGTTCACTTTGACGACATTCTTATCTGAGTATAAGCAGGGAGCAAGTTTCGTGGTTGCATTGGAGAACTCAATAAGGCGATGACATCCCAAACATCCAAGAAGAGCCGCGTCATCTATTTCGTTGTTTCGCCGCTGTCTCATCTGTGTGGTCTTTCCAATCATGATTTCTTCGTTTAAATCAGATCAATGTCATCATTATCGTGACACCTTCATCGTAATTACCAAACGTCTTGTTATCGCGCTGTTCCCTCCACACTATAAGCCCAAACGTCTAAAAGCTCTGTAGTCATGCTTAGAGGCAGTAGGCTCAATGACTAGCAAACATCTGTGATCGATAGCAATGGCTTTGCAGAATAGCGACAAGCAGATGGCGGTGTCCCTATACAAGCTTTGCACATCGCATTCGTGTAGAGCAACGCCGACGCACTTCGCTTCCACACATCTCTTGCCGTTCTCGTCAACCATGTCGAAGAAGGGGAGCTCCATGACTCGTCCATGTAAGACCAATCTACCGCTTTGAACATCTCCATAAGAGTTGTGGCCAACAACGTGCACTCTTGTTTCCAACACACACACAAGGGGGATATCATGCCGCTATCCTCATCTCGCATGTAAGTGAGGATATCTTTTATGAGTATGATGGGACCCAAGGTCCTCTGCTTGCCCATGACCAAGATGGAGCACAATATTCACTTTGGCATTGCGGTGATTATTTGTGAGTCTGCAGCTTGCTTTGAGGTGTGCGCACGTACCAGGATAAGCCATACCAGATGTCTTTCAGCCAGATTCCTGCGAGATACTCTGAATGTGTAACGATATCAGGCCATTCAACGATAGGTGCAAAAGCTAGATCTGGATACACGTAGAGCGAGGTACTCTTCCATGACGGACTTGCTCCAACTTCGGAAATTGGGATTGTGGTTGTCTGTGAGCTCGTCCCGTTCGTCAATTGATCGACTGATCACCCTAAGGTAGGGATATGAAAATTCTGCTGAGGTGGTAGCTGTTCATGCACTGCTTCCGCAAGCGCTTTGGTCTCGATTTGGGAAGGCTATATGCCGAAGTTGAGTGTTTCATTTCGTCAGAGGAAACGAGGCTCTTCGTATTTTGACAAAAGTGCTCCGAGGTCTGGCTGGGCGGACGTTCACTGCCTCCTGTCAAATACAGCTTTGGCTTATCCAAGCAGGAGTCTGGATCTGAAATGACCTCATCCGCATCGTCCGAACTTGCTGTGGCGTTATTCGGTCGTTTGAAAGGCGCGTGTGGCGCAAGACTTGGCATGTTCATAGTCTCAAGGCCAAATCTAGCCTCTCTCGACCGTGTGTAATCCTCTGGCTGGATTTGGTCATGTAGGAGCGCTCTAGTCATCGCCAGAGCTGTGCGCTGTGCCCTTCGCGTCGATTCCAAACGCATGACCTGGCCAAATTTACCAATATTGGGTGGCTCGTCGTTGTTGAAATCTTCGAAGATTTCCTTCAAACCGCTGATTTGAGCAATCCTGTTCAAGGAATCCCAGTCTACGCGGTCGATTTGATGCTTTTTTGTACACACCGGACCGTGATCGAACAGAAAAGGGTCCCATCGTAAGGGCTGGCCGCCTGATCATGGAAGAGGACCACATCCAGCCAGTTCTACCTGATCCAGCAGCGCTGCAGCGCTTGCGTTGCAGTCTGATCCGAAATGTGGGGTTTCTACTATTGGAGAATTCTCGTCTGCCAATGGTTCCGGTCTTGAAACCGTTGCTAGTTCGCTGTTGGTCGCAATCCGGCGATGTGCTCGGCTTTTCAGAAAGTGGGCAACTTCAGCTGCTAGTCCAGACATGGCCGGAAGCATGTCTGTTTGGTACGTCAGATCTCGTGCTATAAATTCTTCAACAGCATCATAGAATCGCGTGAAAGTGTTCATGGGCCATTTTGCAAAGTCATTGAACATGCCTCGCGGTACGAGAGGATCGTTGGCGGTAGATAATTGGGCCGGAGCTAACTCTCGCGACACGCCCTCGCGACATTGCCAAAATTGTTCGTGCTCGCTGAAGTAAATAACACGGATAGAGATCTCTGTCTCTTGTAGCATCCATCCTCTTGTCTGCAATGAATCATGTTTAACAATGTCTTGGAAAGGCTGTCTTGTACCATGGAGCCACCGAGTCGAAGACCAGTTAACTTCTCCGCCGAGCTCAACCTGGACCGGCGTGTTGTTGATGCTGAACCTCTCGAGGTCGAGCGAAGAATTGTCATCGATTCCGCTGCTAGCCGCAATCGCCACGTACGAGTCACGATATATGGTCGCCATTTGCGACGATTTTTTTCAATTCCTCCTTGGAGGCCTGGATGATGCAAAACCGGTCAACCCAGAGGTACGGCACTTTTAACTCTCGTGTGATCTGAATCGTGTCTTGGACGGTCTTCGGCATCTCTCCAATTTCGATTGCATTCATGTATTCGGCCAACGTTATTGATGTAGTACGCATCACGGTGCTTGAGTGAGCGCCCCATCGATAGCTCAATGCTACCCATTTGCCTTTCATGTTCGCGGTTTCGAGTAGTCAGACTTGTACATCTGTGACATCTCCCACCGCTATGACCCTTGTTGGTAGAACAAGCGCGGTCTTGTGACTGAAGCAGCTCTCATAGTGCTCATGGCATCCGCGCAGCCACCCGTTCAGCAATTCCTTACTTGCTATACGGTTGTAAGGAAAGTCTCCTTCAAAGGCTCTCTTATTCTGCAGGTCTCGCAGGTCGGTCGCGAAGCTGATCGAGTAATCGATGGGTGTCTTGGAAATCGACATAGAGGCTACATGAACAGTAACCTCCCTGCATTCATCGAAAGCGGACGCGTCACATACCAACATCAGGGTGAGCCAACCCAGCGCCATTGTGCCAGTAAGTATGAGTATAGTCTCTTCTGAACTATTTACACACTTCTGACACATAGCTGTGGACTTATAGTGTATCATATCGAGTGGACTGTCGCATTCGTAACGCGGCATGTGCGGGACATCGGCCCTGCTTCGCATCAAGCAGTCATGAAACATAGCACAAGTCCCGCAGCCTGTTACTCCATGCATTATCCTTCTCCGTGCACGTTCTTTGTAACCACCGACAGAGCCCCAAAGGTTGTGACATGTTTCTTCCAGGAGTACTTCTCTCCAGTTGATATCTTGACATTGCGCGCACGGGGTTACGCCCTCAGCTGGATTGCCCCATGACTCGCTGTCTTCTATACTGAAGCGACACGGAAGATGTTATAAGAATGATGAGAAAAGAATGGTTGCAAACAGATCGTCCAGAGCAAGCACAAGCAGCTGTCATGCAAGAGTTTCATAGATATAGCTTGCATCCGGTGAACGCATTGCGGGGTAGCACACCTTCACACGTCTTGACCGGTCGCGAACAGAAACATCAGTGAGCTACGCCACAAACTCGCCACCCCGAAATCATTGGACGTTACTAAAAATCGAGACTTCGCCCAGCAATCTTGTCCTGTTGAGGTTCAATCGTGAGAAACGCGTTCGACGGCCTGACTTCAACGTCCAAGACATGATTTTGCGAAGGAAAGAATGTTTAGACTGAATGCGTGAGATTTTACAGCAGCCTCATTGATTATGTTCTCACTTTCCATGTTCGTGGCCCCTGAGTAGGAGTACTCCATAGCATTAGCGTGATGACCTCAACAACACAAAATCTTAGTGTGGTGGTCAGTGCGGTGCATGACTAATCAGCAGCTGGTTCATAGGGGCTTCTCTCGGGTAGATTTCTACTCGGCCGATGAAACCCCGCCTTCGCCTCCATTGTGCCTTTCTTACTGCTTCTAGAGGTTCCTCACAATCATGTACCCATAGGACAAACAGCGTCGGGTTCGCAACCTATGAATTCCGGTATGTCGCTGTTGGCCGACCATCGGCAGAAACGCAGTCGCAAATGTTCAACCAAGTCCAGTAACGGTTGCGCAAGATGCAAAGCCAGGAGGGCAAGTTGCCAGCTTTTCCGCTGCCGCCGGTAGCTCCCGGCAGCGCCGACATTGACTTCAACAGGTAAGGTGTGATCAGGACCATCCAGCATGCGGAAACTGCGTAAAGCTGGGGTTCCAATGTCCTGGATACCAGCAGCAGTTACGATGGTCAACGAAACATGAGCGACTTCAGAATGATTTGGGCGCTGCGCCAACGACGCAGCCAAAGCGTAAAATTGGTTCCGTTGCATCAGATCTACATACACAACGTCTCCAAAGATCTGTACAGTCACGTGGCATATTCGATAATCCCGAGCATGTGGACACAAGATTTCGACGTACGATCCAGCCTCAGAGCCAACGGCATTTACCGTTGGCCGCAATGCATCAGTCTCTCAGGGGCCTAGGAATATCAATGGAAGCAATTTTCGAAGCATGTCGCCATCATCGCAAGTATCGACGGCGCTAAAGATTTCGATCTCGCCTACCCGCCTGCCAACAACGTTGATTGAACACTGGTTCCACCAGATATGTCCACAACGCTCGACATTTGACTCGGGCATCAACTATAATCGAAAAGTAGCTTGGAGGTCTTGGTCAATTTCTGACGCGGTCTCTTGTACAATGCAAGCCATGGCAGCCGCCTGCCTTGTACATCGAAAACCTCAGCTGCGTGAGATTTTACCATCGCTCAGGTCGCAAGCTCTTGCCGCAGTCAGTTTGGGCATGAGCCAAGCTCAAGAAATGGCCTCTCCACCTTTCAAAGCTGATTTGGTCTTCGCCATGATATTGCTTGGCACATCTCTTCACTGGTTCGGTCCTCCATCTCATTCTTGCTCAGGTTACTCGTGGTTGAAATCGGCGCGTGATCTTCTTTTCCTATGGAAACGAAATCTGAATGCATCCGAACATCTGCTCCGTGCATACTTTTTGCAAGCTTTGACATATTGGGACATGCTGCTCGCTCCTCTTGGCCATGGCTCATTCCCGATGAGGATGCGTGCTCAGCGGCAGCAACTGAGGCATCGACTTGAGAACGCCTTGAATCTGTCGGTTGATGACGGCACAACAAAGGATGTTCAGGCAAGCGAACATACCGAAGACGTCCTAGGAACTCGGCCGAACTCGTGGTGCGGCGTCTCGAGCGAGGCAATTCACAAATACGGGCAAGTGCTCGCACTGTGCCACAGCATCAGCATTCGTAGCACTGCATCTCAAACATCATCCACTGACAAGGCTTACGACACTCTCTGTGATATCTCGATGGCCCGAGAGCTGCAAAGAGATTTGTTGGCTATGAACTTCGACTTTCTCGTGCTACTTGAAGAGGCTCAAGGGTACCCTGTTCAGACGCAAGACAACAAGACCTCGCTTTTGCATCTTCTACAGACTGCCGAGGGCTACCGGAAGGCAGCTTTACTGCAGCTTCATTTGACTTTCGAAGACCTTCCGCTACTCCAAGTTCATCCTGGCAGCGAAAGGTTCGGGCACAAAGGACTTACGTCTCCCACCTCTCGCCGAGAATTGGCTCTGTCACTGGCTCTGGACATCGCAGAAATTCTGGATGCAGGTCAATCCATCCCATATTGTATCTTGCAGTAAGCGTGGGCATCTGCAATACTACATCTGGAACGACCTTATCTGACCCAAACCTGGCTCCTGGCTTTAACGAAGCATCTGTCAACTACGAAGCTAGACCCTCAATCGACCAAAGCTCGCAAAATGCGTGGCTGTCACAGGGTGATGAGGCTGTGAACGACTGGTCCTTAGACGTACCTGTTGCGGAAGAGTTTTCATCGTTCTTCAATGAGCCTACCCACGAGATGCAGATGGCAATAGATGTCCCACGGACTAGGCGGATGGTTTTGTCTCGGCTTAGCACACTTCAGAATATGTTGCCCCATGCAGCCAGTGACCAAGTGCTGGAGGTCGCCAAGGCAATATGGGCTGCGTACGACGACAGACATGTTGATGAAAGCCCGATCTGTTGGTTCACTATGTTGAGAAATATATCACCAGATGTATTGTTATGGTCTTGACGGCAGTAGCTGTCATCAGTAGCAAACTTAACTAGCATCGATGCGCACACCTGACTCAAGTGCCTATTGTCAAGAACCAAACGGTGGCTCTCCAATTCTATCAAAAGACATGCACCTATGGGTAGTGCTGCTCTTGTCAAATGCGCCATGATCTTCTGAACTCTATTCGAGTCGGTGCTTCAGGACACGCATCTTACTGAAGAATGGATCCTTGTCGACATATGCACCTCTCAGCCACCTTGGCTTCCCAACGTCCGTGGAATCAAACGCCCTCCTTGAATGCAACGTCCTTGTATTGTCGAACAGTGCACACTCGCCTGGATTCATCTTGCGCTCATAGAGGTAGCTACTTCGCTGCAACAAGGCGTTGAACTTGACGGCAGCCTGGTGCCATCGCTCGACTTGATCGTTTAGAACGGGAGTAGCGGAACCGGCAATTCCCAGGTCGTGTGTGGAATACTGGTGGTTTGAGAAAGGGGCAAGGAAGGGTGGACCCCAATTTATCTTATCCAGACAATCGACGAGCATGGAATCATGCCAGCCGCCACCTCCATTGCGGATACTAGCATCATGCCATGCCCGCTTATACTCGCTCAGACTCGTATAAATGGTGCCTCCGATGCGAAGCGGCCGGAGGTCGATGACTGGTTTGGTCGTGCGATACACGTTGGAGTCGGGATGATTGTAGTGATAGTTCACAGGTATTGTCGCAAGTGTCTCGAAGGCGTCGAGATCCGTGTGGAACAGATCGACGGCTGCTTTGTATGCATCTGCAAATACACTTGCTCCACCAGACGATGCAGACTGTATGCAGTGTAGAAGTTGAATGTGCGGAGGTTGTTGGAAATATAACAAGTCTGTGTGAAACCCCAGGTCGTGCGAGGTGTACGCGGCGTTGATGACTGCGGGTACAGTCCGGACTGTATACGTGGTCAACGTTGTCTCATCTGAGGAAATCCAATCGCTACTCACCATCCCAAGTCTGTCCGTAGAATGTATCCTTTATCGGTCCAATTCGAGTTGCGATCGTGGCTAAAGATGACTCTTTGCCAGGTATGTTGGTCACGAAAGCCAGGCCATAGGTATGTAGCTGGTTCATGAGCTGGTACAGCGTTCGATCGTCTGACAAGTAAGCTTCGTAATCGTAGTCGGGCAACTCTAATCTCTCTTGAGTCCATAGAGACGGAGGCCCAAAAGAATCCTGGTGAGACACAGAAAACGACCCAACACGACCGACTTCCCTGAGTTCAGCGATGCTGAACGTGGTGATGTATTTGCTATCAAAGCCTGCTATGTCGTTGTGCCAGCTGATCTCAACAGAGTCTGCCGCAGCATTGAATTTTACATCTTTCGCTTCGATGTCGGCTGGTATGTCTGCGGTGGAGAACATTCTCTGATTCGTTGACTCGTGCACGCATCGGGGGCATGAGCAAGCATCGCGCAACAGCACTGGGGAAAACTTGGTCTCCGAACCGTCAATCGAGATAGTGACGGTTCTGTATGAATCGTTAGGGACGAGCCCATGATCGGATCTTTGAATCGACTCCGCAGATGAAGCAGTTGGCAGCGATGCTGACGAGCAGATGGTACGACTCGCCCCTGGGGTGCAAACCTATGGTTGTTTCAGTCTTGTGGGATACTGAAGTGCTTCATTTTGGCTCTAGATACCTTGGATAGTGTCCTGTGGCTCTTGAGAGCTGGCAAAGTCCGTTTGAGCATTGGGCTTGTTGCGGTGGACATCGGGCGCAGACAGATTGCACTATGACGACCGAGTCGAACAATCGCCGCCCTCCGCATTGGTGTCACTGCCAGCATGATGCAATCGAATATCAATGAACTTGAGAATCTGCTGTTGGACTGTCGCTCTTCGTCCTGAACTATCGTCCTTAACTACTCTCGCTTGCCGGCCTCGCCGTGAGTGACATATTGAGCTTGTAGAGGACTAGCCACAACTGTACAGGTTGTACGAGCCGCGGCGGATATCTGTATTCCGCTCGATTGGCGCATTTGAGCTTTTAAACTATCTAGCCACGAAAGTACAGACATTGCGAACCGCTGTCATAATCGCCTCGAATATATGTCACAGGGTTACTTCCTCACATCATTCAACGCATTACGTGCAGCATCCAGACCCACCCGAGTCACCCCTTGGCAACTTGTGGGAATGGCCTGAACAGACATACTCATCTACCGGTCTGTGCTAGTGAAGATATCTGGGTCTGACCATGCAGATGATTGGCTGCCTTGACTGATGAGACATGCACGTCGTACAGAATTACCTGATCAGTACTAGCTTGACCCGACGCATCGCGCGATATGGCAAATCTGACTGGCCGAAGTGCTCCGATTGCGACATGTACGTCCAGCGCACTTCAGTAGTTATGAAGACTCCCCGCCGCTCTGAAATACGTTGCGTCCAGCTTCATCCAACTTGTTGAGCTTGAGAATCTCTCCTCACCCTAATTACAGCGCCAAAATCGCTAAGATGGCTCCCTCTGTGCTACAGGACAACGACTGCGTGAAGCAAGAGAAGACACCACTTCAGCTGATCTCTCAAGGGCCATGCCTTCCTGGGATACCGAAACATCCCTCATTTGCCGCGCAGAGACAATGGCTGCTGGAGAGGATGGCCCTGGCTTTCCGCGTCTTCGCTCGTCTGGGATACACGGACGGGATGGCTGGACACATCTCGGTGAGGGATCCAGAAAACCCACATACGTTTTGGACAGTAAGTCCTACCTCCATCAAGGGCCAATTGCCAAGGGCGTCGTATTCACAAGATACAGAATCCTCTGGCGGTGCACTTCGGCTTGTTGAAGGCAAGTGACATGATCCTCGTCAACTACCATGGAGTTCCCATTGGTGGCAATATGAGTCGTCCAGCAAATGCTGCTGGCTTCTTGATTCATAGTGCAGTTCACAAAGCTCGTCCGGACGTTGTAGCGGCGTGCCATACCCACAGCCCACATGGTATGGCATGGAGCGCATTCGGTCGTCCTTTGGAAATGTTGACACAAGACGCGGCATACCTGTATGGTGACGCGCAGTCTGTCTACAAAGTATACGGTGTTCTTCCGTCGTTAGTTGAATCTGACTAATGGCTCTCAGGACTTCGGAGGTGTTGTGCTGACCGAAGAAGAAGGCGATCGCATCGGTGCTGCAATAGGTGAGTCATCTCTAGAGAGCGTCATCACAAGAACAAGAATACTGAATAATTCTGCAGGACAGAAAGGAAAAGCTTTGATCCTCCAGAATCACGGTCTGCTCACGGTTGGCACGACGGTCGAAGAGGCGTCTTTCCTGATGACGCTCATGGAGCGCGCATGTCGGACACAGCTACTCGTCGAAGCTGCTGCGACAAACAGCTTGCGTAAGGTCTATATTCCAGAACAGAGCGCGAAGTATACATTCGAGAACTCGAGTGATCCAGAAACGCTCTACTGGGAAGGACACCCAGATCTTGAGTTTGAGGCAGCCATGTGCACAGGAGAGCATCGCAACTGAACACATGGATTCATCGTTCAAAAGTAGTAACATAGAGCTACTCATAGATCTATATCAGTGATATCATAAAGAATATCGTCTGGAACTTTGAGACTATTGAAGTTTGAAGACGACGCTCAGCACGCAAATCACGTTTCCGTCGCGAGAAGGTGCTAGTTCTTCCTGATGCACCGCGCAAGCTGTCGCATTAATGGTCCAGTCATGTAGCGGTATGCAGTATATATGCTGCCGATAACAAGAGTGAACATATTTATTTAATACGAAGTCCCGTAGTGCATTACTACATACTTTGAGAGAACCATGCGTGACTATGATATTTTGTAGCGCTTCTGGGATCGAATTATCCACATATGAGACGGTGCATCGCCAAATACTAGGTCACTTTGTACAAAGATTGTTATAGAAGGGCAAGCAGATAACGGTTTCGTACAAGCTTGCGGAATTGCAAGGATGATTGCCAATAGCATCTACAAAACTTGATCTAGGACACTTGGCCTTCCAACGGCCTAGGTATACCAACATGTCACGACAACCCGTCACTATCGAGCTTTCATGGAAGTCATACATTGCTTCCACGGTGTCGCAATGATTGCACATATTCGAGCATGCTCTTCTGATTCTTGCGTGCCCCAGACGCTAGTTCCTTCTCATCGTGTGCGACAATGATGTCCTCGCCCGTGTTGGGGTAATCGAGTTGACTGGCGGTGTGCGGGAAGAATTTCATCAAAGCCCAGTAGAAGACACCAGCGGCGAAGAAGGAGTAGATGTAGCCGATGGCGAAGCTGCGCAGTTGTCAACCTAAGATGTTCGTCTGGTGCTTGGGTCATGAGTGACTTACAGGTGCTTGCCTCCGTCGGACAAGCTGATGGTGTTCAAACTGACTGAGTTGATGAACCCAGGAAGTGGGGGAGCGAAACCCATAATGAGGGCGACCACGCTACGCCAGTTGGTTGCAAAACGAGCGGAATAGCGGTACATGCCGTCGAAGTTATACATGTCTGGTACTGAGACGTTTCCGCGGCGAACGATATAATAACTATAGACCATGATCAGCATTTCCATCTGATGGCTACCAGAATCATTTCCTTACTCAGTCATCAAAATAGCTGTCATGGGCCCTAGAAAGATCGTATAACCGCCGAGGAAAGCGAGGAACTTCTGGGCGGATGCAAGGATTTTCCACTGCACGACATCGTCAGTACCACATACGAAGAATATGTTAGTTACATACCGGTACGCAAGCCCATGCTCCAATGAAAGCTGCGAGGAGCTGGCCACGACGGATGTTGATGTACTTGGGGCAAAACGAGACGAGATCGTTTGCAGCACTGATAGAGTTGGCCGAGATGTTGATACCAAGGGTAACGATGAGCAATCCGATCGCTGCGAAGGCGGCAGCAGCTCGACTACCCGCCGACCCGGATTCCATCCAGAGGTGGATAATGTCAATGGGGTTCCAGAGTACCTCGCCGTATGCGGTCTGAGCGGCTGCCGCAGTGAAGATGCCGAGAAGGCCAACCTAAAATTCACAAGTCAGATACATGTCTTTTGTGACGTGAATTGAGCGAGCAAGGAGAAGATTGGGATCATGCGTCAGCCCACTGATAGTCGCACACAAGGACACGGAGCCAAGATGACCACTTTGTACGCGAAATGTGACTTACAATTGTGAAGATGAACGGGATGACGAAAGCCTGGACATTCTGCGCACTTTTGTGCGTGGCATATCTCGAGAAATCGGCAATGTTCAGACCCAGGGTAGCGTAGTTGCCCAACACCGAGTTCAAGTTGGAGAAGAAAGCCCAGGCAAGAACACTCCCATGCACATGAACGCCATCGGTGATGACCGTACTCCTGCTGACGGTACCGCCAGCCTTATGCAGCGTGGAACCGAAAATCGCCAAAAACACGATCGGCGCAATGATGGACTTGAAGGCGAAGAAGTACTGGATCTTGGTGTATGGGATGCAGAGGAAAGGCAACTGCAGGAGGAAGTAGAGGAAGAAAGCGACGAAGCCGGCAGATGACAGACCTTGGCTCTCAGGAACATGGTTGGGGATGTTCTTGAAGCTTGGCCAGATAGCGGTTAGTAGGACTTCCATACATTGGCCACCCGTGACGGTTTGCACACTGTGTCCATGTTGTTAGTAATTATGAGACATGGGGAGGCATATTGATAATGATGGGTGACCTACCCAAGCCAAATGATGGCCAGAGCACAGCGAGATACAACAACAAAGTAGCTAAAATAATAGCCGAAAGGCATTCGCGATAGGATGGGGAAGGGGGTATGGAGCTTCAGGAAATTAGCGAAATGACAAGGCATGACCAATAACGAGACTCACTGTTGCTCCAATTCTTCCATTCATTGTAATCACCAATCCCATAAGCGTGTTGCCCAAGACGCATGCCCCGATTGCCATTTTATAGTTCAGTCCGGCAGCAATCATTGAGCTCGCTGCACTCCGTTAATGAACTGCAAGCACATTGCCTTCACGCGACACTCACCGACTTCCCAGTTAGAAACAGCCCAAGCATCGGCCATCCAGTAGGCGACATACGCGCCAGAACCCCATGTTCGCTTCGATGGTGGAATGGGATCAAAATCGGCATTGGAAGCACTTGGAGTCGCCGCAAAACTACTGGGCTCTTGGTCAACGGCGAGCTTGAAGCGTCGACGTTTGATGGGCTGCGAGTGCCCTACTTCGGTTGGTTCTGCATGGACAGAATAGCCATCGGACCCTGATCCAGTCTTTTGGTCTTGGAAGGCCATGGTGGGGAACGTTTTTGATGAAGCGTTAGCCGGTGTTTCGTCTCAGGCTGCTGTTGATCATGCGCATGGAACAGCAGTACTCATATACTACGTCGTGCGCGCAAACTTTCTGCTGAGAACAGAGATAGGGCCCGTTCTAGATTGGGTGTTACACGCAACGGTTCCGAGGTCGCGCCAATTGTTAGCGGCTAGCGGAGATGTCTTATCTCTCGACAAAAGGAATTTGGGGGGCTGGAGCCGGTGATGTGGTATCTGGTTGAGCAGAACCCTGGTCGACGGACCGAACACTCGACGCCTCAAGCGTGGCCAAGGCAAAGGCTTCCGGTCGCCAATTCGTCGATGATTGAAAAGGTCACAGAAATGTGCACAGATTTCGAGGTCGAGCGCGCCACTCAAAGTCCCGTTATCATGCCGTGTCAGCTTGGATCGTCGCTTTCGCGTAAAATGGGTACGTCATCCGCGTCATGTCCAAAGGAAGAGCGCCGGCTGTACACCGTAGAGAAGAGCCGCCTTTATCAACAGTTCACTCTTATCCAGCTCCCCGGACCGATTTCGCAAGTGCTCTGGCATCGAAGCTATTACACGTGAAAGCTTGACAGTTGCTTTTGCTAATCCCAAGCCATGGACAGCCCGGCGCGGGGTCGGCATAAGGCTGAGCTGACAGGAGCATCTCCGCCATGGCCTCGTGGCTCGACTCTTCGAGAACAGCTTGAGGCTTGCTTTGGCTGCATACTGACAACACTGCAATCGCATGATAGGCACTCGCCGCTACCCGTCTTGTAGCATTTCGTGGACAGAAAGGAAAGGACGATGAGCCACGATGAAGAACGTGGGTGATGGCGAACGCGCATGTCGAAGCCACAGTTGTGGCCAGCCCCAGTTCTACCACCCAGCCGGCGCACTCGTGGCGGCTTCGTGCATATATGGAGCACGTATTTCAATGCCGCTGATCCTTATCCCGGACAGCTCTGTCTCAAAGCGCAAAGCGCGTTGATGGGCTCAAGTGTTGCGCATATGGAGACATTGACACGAGGAGGGAACTGCTTGCCGTTCATGGCCTGCTCGGCTGCTCCGCACGCGAAGCTTATCGCGGCTAACTCCACAACCCCACGCGGAGCGCACCCACCAGTTCCTCCCATGTCGCGTGCCCTCGGCAAAGCACGATGACCATGAGTGTCACTCTTATAGCGAATCATAGTGTAAATCTAGGCGATGCTCTGCCTCTAGTTCAGCCACCAACCGCCCAAGGACTGTGTCTGGGTTGGGATAGGCAATGCAACAGATCTTTTCGGGTCTTCTAGTCCCAATTTTGCGACCTTGAAAGCGTTTTTGTCCTCGAGCAAGGTGTCTAGGAATGGTCCTAACGTATGCGATCTGCTGCAAGCAACGTTTGATCTTCTTTGATATTCGCTCCAGGGAGTTTCACCATTAATTTGAGCTCTCAACAAATCCGACATGTCCAAGTGATCTAGCCCGAATTCCAGTCAAATCCGATATTACTGAAATCTGTGTCCAAGAAGCTCAATTGATTTGACTGCAGTATAAAGTCATCGGCTGGTGCGGAGATGTATTGCGCAAAAATGTCATCGATTTCACCCGCGAATCCTTCTTGCGTCAATGTCAAATTGACGTTGCCTGATGTTACTGTTTCCGGATGCAGCACTGAGAACAGAAAATGTAAGTATGCCTGCCATCACTGCTGTAGCGCAATTCTGGACGTACCAAGTGTGTCGAGAACATGCAAGAATCGTCGCAAGCACTCGCGACCTTTGCGATTCATGAGACTCGAACGCTCGATCATTTCGAGTGTTTCCAAGTTTAAGAGCAGAGCCTCACGAATTTCGAACTTGTCGACAGATCGAGTAAGATCAGGGGCATTTGCCTGACAACAAATGAGAAGTATGCCCAACAAATGAAGCGCGGCGGTGAATGCTAACCTATGTCAGTTATGGTCAAAAGTCATGGTTCTTGAACTCACTGCTATAATTGCAGGTCCACCAGATTGCGTTCTCGTCAATGAAGCTCGGATTATTCCGCAGGATGCAGCGCACCAAACGACTCATGTCACGAGCTGTACTGAAATCTTGTTTCATCGCAATGGCAACTTCTGGCGCGCACGAAGCTGCAATATCTGCTTGAGCATCTGTGTCGGAAATGATATGCGTGATGAGGGGGCCATTGAGCAGCAGTGATATGCTGTGTTGTTGCAGACATATTAGGACTCGGAAACGATGCGTCGTGTACGACGTTTTTGGCCATTGTTCGAGCTCATCGCAAGCCAATTCTGGCAATGCTATGGAGTGACTATTGCGCCACCGAGCAAGGATAGAGGTACACTCTAGCCTCTGTACAACAATCTCGTGAAGGGTTCTCTGCGATGACACACCCGTGTTGCTGTCATACAGTTTTCGAACAACTGTAGCCTTGGCTTCGTTCAACAACCTCGCAACAAGTCAGAATAGAGCGCGGTCACAATGCAAGGTGACTTGCGTTATATGTGTGTTGTACAAGGCTGCATGGTTCTGCTCAGCGGACCCGCTGCCAGACAGCACGTTGTCTGCCACGGGCAGCTCGAGCCGCACGTATTTCGATGAGATCAAGCAGGGCCTTCCCAAAGCAGTGCTGAGGCTCCGGTCCTGATTAATCACGCCCCACCAAATCTGCTTTAGCACTTCACCAGCCCGTGCCTCCTTGTCCATACCCAAGTCCGGAGAATGCAGTCCGAGCTGGAACGCCGCTTTCACAGCAAGAGCATGATACGTCCAACTTGCGACGGACCGCCGGGTGTTCTGTTGGAACAGACAGAGCAGAAGTATGGTCTGTACTGTCGGGCTATGAGTCCTGCAGTGAAGATTCTCGTCGCTTTCGATACTTACCTAATTCTACGCTTGATCCGCGCAACGTCAGTCCCTCGAGGAGTCTCAATGTGTAAGCATAGAACCTCTCCGCTCCCTTGGAGTCTCGCTGCAGCGCAGCATGGGCACATATGATACTTAGCAATGCTCTATCCATTTTGTGGGCCTGCCAACGAGAACTCAACGATGTGGTGAGGCCATTCCCAAGAAGGGTCCTCCGATCTACATATGGTAGGACATCACCTAGTGTCGTAAAGAAGTTTGATACATGTTCGTGTAGCTGCCGTGGGAAGACATCATCGGTGCTCGAAAATGGTTGTCTGATGTGTGGTGTGGCTGTTGAGAATGCTGCCTTCACCACTGGCTGCGGGATGTTCTCCATCTTACCCCGAGAAAAGTATTTTACCCGTTGCGATGATGGTTGACGCATCAAAGGAAGACGTTCAATGAACGCGGACGATAAGATGCGAAAGAGTGCATGGTTCGATGTTGGCCCTGGTATGATCAGTGTACGCTCGTGTGAGGTCCTGGACATGAGTTCTACCAAAGTAGCCGATGTCTTTCTCGGGTGTCTCATCGAAAGCATTGGTCGCAATCGCATCGACTGAAGACTCATCCTCCGTCCTAGATGCATCGGTCGGAGGATGGGTCGATGCTGCGATTGCTGATCCTGACGCTGCCAATTGTTCCTCCAGGTCTTTGACTCTTTGTACTAACTGCGCATAAGTTCTAATATTGTGAGCAAATGACTTGATGTCTTTCGTAGGAAATTTACGGCTTCCTTGGCTGTGGCGATGTTGGGCGCTCATAAAGACACACGATGTCGAGCTCGAAACATGTTGAACAGGTTGGCCTCAATCCATCACACTGGCGATACATGTGAGAGTCTGCAAACTTCCAAAAGAACATGTCAACTTACACGAGTCTTTTTACGGCGACAAGTTTCACATGCTAGCCCGACTTTTCTACGTTTGGGTTTGTGCGTGTCGCTCGATGTCATTATAATTGATCTTTCCTGAGACAAGCAAGCTTGTCGCAAACACGTTTGTACATATCTGAAAACACAAGGTTCTTCGATTAGGATATGCAGCAGTTGGTTGAGAGCTAATTTCGCCTCCACAGATACGAAGGATGCCCCGCAGCCGCAAGCTGCCCCACTCCGCCTTGCTGTCATCACCTACGCATCGATGCGCTTTGTGCTCCCACATATCTAGTCTTTGCTGCCAAATACGAAGCGATAATCAAAGTTGCATTACAAGCATATCGCTCCAAGAGTAGGTCGCTAGTTTGAGGCAACTTGCCTTCGGGTTGCGCGCACCATCAGGGGGTATTTGAGATCGCTGACGCTCACACTGATCAACTCGGGCAACTTTCCCGATATAGACTTGTCCCCTTTCTCATCTTGTCCACTATCGCCTGCCGCCAAGGTGAAGTCGAACTCTTTCAACAAAGTGCTCACCAATTTATAGATGTTTGTCATAGCTACCGTCTTCCCAATGCACTGACGTCCGCCCAAACCAAAATGCATCAAATAGCGTGCGCGTGCTGCAGTCTCAGCCTGGTCCCATCGACTTGGATCGAACTGATCGTGATCGCTGCCCCAGACCTTTGGATTGTGGTGGAAAGCATGGTTGCATACCGCTATGGATGTCTGTCGCAACTGGATCAGCAATATCGTCCTCTCACTGAGCCCTTTGCTTATAACATACCCCACGAGGAATGTGCTCTGCGCCAATAGTGACCCCCTCTGGATTGACGACTCTTCTCGCAAGCGGCATAGTGAAGACTGGCGTGATTCGAAAATTTTCCTTGATGCATTGCCGGAGATAAGGAAGGGAGTTCTCCACTTCTGCAAGAGAGAATGCCTGACGGTCGTCGCTCAGCGGAGGAAGCTGAGTGTCTATTTCCGCCACGCATTTTCGCATGACATCGGGGGACTGTAAGAGATGGTAGAATAACAACGACGTAGTTGCGCTTGTGGTGTGTGTGCCCGCGATACTGTTGGGAGTCAGCGCATGGCGAGAGATTCGAAGCTCTACTTCGATAGCTTACATAAAACCAAATGCTTCCGTTTGTAAATCAGCCTGCGTTAACTTTCTACCTGTGTCTGGGTCCTTGGCAAGAATCAGATTAGTAAGGATGTCTTTTCTTCTTGTGGACGCATCGCTATCCTCCTCTTTCGCATCTTGCAAAGCTGCCATGCGTTGCTGTACACATGCCGAAGCCATTCTGACGACGGCGGCACGACCTTCGAACAACTGTTGCAAGGCCCGCGATGGAACTATTGGCAGCCATTGCTTCAAGAACATGGTCATCGCCGGCCAAGAACCTGTCACAGCTGCCAGAAGACTGTGCTCCACAACTGGTGGTACCAATGATTCGTCTCCACTCTCTTGAATTCCAAATGGCTGGCCAAAAGCGAGTTCGCCGAGGACATCGATGACGTAGAAGTGTATGAGTCTCTTGAAGTCGAATATCTCGCCACGATCACAGTGTCCACCAAGTTTCTCCCTGAGGATCTTGACATTAGCGTCCAGGTATTGTTCCATATTCTTCATGGAAGCAATTGAGAAACTGTGAGACATGTGTCGCCTTCTTAGAGAATGTAGCTGTTGTTGTGAGCGAAGAACGATTGGAATTTATTGAGCCATACCCCTTCGTCTCGCATGCCGAAGATGTTTGGTGCTGTTGTGCCGTATGCACCATACGCGTCGTAAAACTCAGTCTTTGGAAACATACGACCACCTTTCTGGAACACGACTGGAATCGCATCTTCGGCTGTGGTACTCAACTTGTCTGGTCCATACCGGACGAATTGTCCATACTTTGCGTGCAGTTCAGTAAGGTTGTACGGCTGCTGCAAAGAAAGCATCTCAGAGACCTGCCAGAGGTCTGTCAATGAGGCCAGAAATGGACCTGGAAATCTCGCTAGAGGATGAAAGAAGCGCTGATAGATGACGTAGTAGAAAAAATAAAGGATAATGCTCGCACCGGCAATCGAAACCACGTTCGGCAGTAGGGAAAACGTGCTGGAGGCCATATTCGTAAGCGCAAGCATGTACCAAATCCAAGCACAGCTGAGTTTCTTTCGCCCGCTTTATAGATTGGGAATTCTCGCGCGGGTCCTGTCGTCGGCATCAAAGTGGATGTCCCAGAACTTGTTCGTGAATTTGCCAATCGGGTGATAATACCCTGTAGCAAGGCTAGAGGCGCAGATGCCCCGCAATCTGGAAAGTCATTACTCCCGTTTCGAGTCTCAGTTTGTTGTTATGGAATCTATGATCTGGGGAAGTTGTGGGGAAAGA